>JAEHOL010000019.1:0-45166 GCA_016432905.1 Hoplolaimus galeatus
GTGCCGATTCTGTGGGCAACCCACAACCAGTGTGGGAGCTGGCTTGCCTGCGATAGCGGTGGTTCAGTTGAAGAATCCTTGACTGACACGCCGCCATCGCAGGCAAGCCCACTCCCACATTTTGATCCTCATTGTTCTTCGAACTGTAGGTGAGCCAAAACAAAAAATGCGCCCCTTGGGGCGCATTCTTTTGCTCGGTCAGCTATGGCCTATCAGGCCGTCGCATCCCAGGCCCGATCACCGTTTTCGTCTTTGATCCGAGTCGGTAAGCCCATCACATCCAGCGCCTTGAGGAACGGCTCGGCCGGTAGTTCCTCGACGTTGGCCATATGCTTCACATCCCACTCGCCACGCGCCACCAGCAGCGCAGCGGCTACCGGTGGTACGCCTGCGGTGTAGGAGATGCCCTGGCTGTCGGTCTCGGCATAGGCCTCTTCGTGATCAGCCACGTTGTAGATGAACATCTCACGCGGTTGGCCATCCTTGGTGCCTTTGACCAGGTCACCGATGCAGGTCTTGCCGGTGTAGCCCGGGGCGAGCGAAGACGGGTCGGGCAGCACGGCCTTGACCACTTTCAACGGCACCACTTCCAGGCCTTCGGCGGTCTTGACCGGCTGTTCGGAAAGCAGGCCGAGGTTTTTCAGCACGGTGAACACGTTGATGTAGTGTTCGCCGAAGCTCATCCAGAAACGCACGTTGGGCACGTCGAGGTTTTTCGACAGCGAGTGCACTTCATCGTGGCCGGTGAGGTAGAGGTTCTGCGAACCGACTACCGGCAGGTCGTCGGTGCGTTTGACTTCGAACATGGTGTTGCTGGTCCACTGGCTGTTCTGCCAGCTCCACACCTGCCCGGTGAATTCGCGGAAGTTGATTTCCGGATCGAAATTGGTGGCGAAGTATTTGCCATGGGAGCCGGCATTGACGTCGAGAATGTCGATCGAATCAATGCGGTCGAAATGCTGTTGCTGCGCCAGCGCGGCATACGCGTTGACG
The DNA here is from genome assembly GCA_016432905.1 of Hoplolaimus galeatus. Classification (NCBI taxonomy): domain Eukaryota; kingdom Metazoa; phylum Nematoda; class Chromadorea; order Rhabditida; family Hoplolaimidae; genus Hoplolaimus; species Hoplolaimus galeatus. The sequence continues at coordinate 994 of JAEHOL010000019.1, forward strand.
ACACCTGGGTCGAAGCCCACGCCAAGGATGGCGGTGATGTTCTTCTGTTTGCACTCTTGCAGGTGGTTCCACTCGTAGTTGCCGTACCACGGCGGGGTCTCGCAGACCTTGCCCGGCTCTTCGTGGATGGCGGTGTCGAGGTAAGCCACGCCCGTGTCGATGCAGGCACGCAGTACCGACATGTTGAGGAAGGCGGAGCCGACGTTGATGACGATCTGCGAATCGGTCTCGCGGATCAGGGCCTTGGTCGCTTCCACGTCCAGGGCGTTCAGCGCGAAGGCTTGGATATCGGCGGGAACCTTGAGGCTACCCTTGGCCTTGACGCTGTCGATGATGGCCTGGCATTTGGAGATGTTGCGCGACGCGATAGCAATACGACCGAGTTCGTCGTTGTGCTGCGCGCACTTGTGGGCCACCACCTTGGCGACACCTCCTGCACCAATGATAAGAACGTTCTTTTTCAATTGCTTTATCTCTCCTTTATCCGCCAGCTCAGGACAGGCTGGACAGGTAGTCGTCGTAACCAAATTCACGAACCACCTCGACTGTACCGTCGAGTTGTTTCACTACGATGGACGGCATTTTCAGGCCGTTGAACCAGTTTTTCTTGACCATGGTGTAGCCTGCGGTGTCGATGAACGACAGCCGATCGCCGATGGCCAGCGGACGATCAAATTGATACTCGCCGAAGATGTCCCCGGCCAGGCAGGATTTGCCGCACACCATGTAGGTGTGTTCACCCTCGCTCGGCGCCAGCTTGGCGTTGAGGCGGTAGATCAGCAGGTCCAGCAGGTGGGCTTCGATGGAGCTGTCGACCACGGCGAGACTCTTGCCGTTGTAGAGAGTGTCGAGCACGGTGACTTCCAGGGAGGCGCTGTTGGTGATCGCCGCTTCGCCGGGTTCCAGGTAAACCTGCACGCCGTACTTCTCGGAGAACGCTTTGAGCCGTGCGCAGAATGCATCCAGTGCATAGCCTTCACCGGTGAAATGGATGCCGCCGCCGAGGCTGACCCACTTGACCTTGTGCAGCAGTTCACCGAAGCGTTCCTCGATGGTGCCGAGCATCTTGTCGAACAGGCTGAAGTCACCGTTCTCGCAGTTGTTGTGGAACATGAAGCCGGAGATCTGATCGATCACGCCATCGATCTTCACCGGGTCCCACTCGCCCAGGCGGCTGAACGGGCGCGCCGGGTCGGCCAGCAGGTAGTCAGAGCTGCTCACCTGCGGGTTCACACGCAGGCCGCGGGTCTTGCCTTCGCTGCGTTCGGCAAAACGCTGCAACTGGCTGATGGAGTTGAAGATGATCTTGTCGCAGTTCTCCAGCATCTCTTCGATTTCATCGTCGGCCCAGGCCACGCTGTAGGCGTGCGCTTCGCCTTCGAACTTCTGGCGACCGAGCTTGAGCTCATACAGCGACGACGAGGTGGTGCCGTCCATGTATTGCTGCATCAAGTCGAATACCGACCAGGTGGCAAAGCACTTGAGCGCCAGCAGAGCCTTGGCGCCGGACTGTTCGCGCACGTAGGCAATCTTCTGCATGTTGACCAGAAGCTTCTGTTTATCGATGAGGTAGTACGGCGTTTTGATCATTTTTGAGAGCCTGCGGCGGTGCCTGCCAAAAAAGGACACGCATTGTGCCCGCACTTGGAACAGATCGAAAGGTTAGCCGGCGGATTTTGCGCGCCACGTTAAGCATAGGGCGTAAGTATGACCGTTCATAAGAATCATGCCGCCTCCTGTGGGAGCGCTCGAGCCTCAGCGAGGCCGCGATGACGGCGCCCCTGGCACCCCACACATCAACAATAGCGCCGCGAATATCCTGCTTACCTGAACATGAGTAAATCTTGTGATGATCTAGAACAGAATGAGTTTGTCTCAAGACGCCCCTCTGCCGACAATGACCGCCATCAATCACACCATCGGAGTTGTAAGTCATGGCAGTCGCTCATTCCCTCGGGTTTCCGCGCATTGGACGCGATCGTGAACTGAAAAAAGCGCAGGAAGCGTTCTGGAAGGGTGAGCTCGACGAAGCCGGCCTGCGCGCCGTTGGCCGTGATTTGCGCAGCACCCACTGGGCGCTGCAACAGCAAGCCGGTATCGAACTGTTGCCGGTCGGTGATTTCGCCTGGTACGACCAGGTGCTGACCCATTCGTTGATGTTCGGTGTGGTCCCTGAGCGGTTCCGCCCGGCGGATGGCCAGGCCACGTTGCATACCTTGTTCGCCATGGCCCGTGGCGTCAGTGACAGCTGCTGCGGCGGTGCCCTTGCCCAGGAGATGACCAAGTGGTTCGACACCAACTATCACTACCTGGTGCCGGAGTTCAGCGTCGATCAGCAATTCCACCTGGCGTGGGACCAACTCTTCGAAGAGGTCCAGGAAGCCCTCGACCTGGGGCACAGCGTCAAGCCCGTGGTGATCGGCCCGCTGACCTATTTGTGGCTGGGCAAGGCCAAGGGCGCTGACTTCGACAAGCTCGACCTGCTCGAGCGACTGCTGCCGCTGTATGGCCAGATATTCCAGCGCCTGGCCGAATTGGGCGTTGAGTGGGTGCAGATCGACGAGCCAATCCTGGCGCTCGATCTGCCTCAGGATTGGAAGAACGCTTTCGAGCGCGCCTATAACCTGATCCAGCGCGACCCGCTGAAAAAATTGGTGGCCACTTACTTCGGCGGCCTGGAAGAAAACCTTGGCCTGGCTGCCAACCTTCCGGTGGATGGCCTGCATATCGACCTGGTGCGTGCGCCGGACCAGTACCCGACCATTCTCGACCGCCTGCCAGCGTACAAGGTGCTGTCCCTGGGCGTGGTCAACGGCCGAAACGTGTGGCGTTGCGACCTGGAAAAAGCCCTGGCCACCTTGCAGCATGCCCATGAGAAGTTGGGCGATCGCCTGTGGGTCGCGCCGTCCTGCTCGCTGCTGCACAGCCCGGTGGACCTGGAGCGGGAAGATCAGTTGGGTGCCGAACTGAAAAGCTGGCTGGCCTTCGCCGTGCAGAAGTGCGCGGAAGTGGCGCTACTGGCCAAGGCCGTCGATCAGCCCGAAGCCCCTGGCGTACTCACCGCCCTGGCTGCGAGCCGCGCGGTGCAGGCAGCTCGTGCTGCATCGCCACGCATTCACAAGCCTGCCGTTCAAGCTCGTGTAGCGGCCATCACTGCACGGGACAGCCAGCGCCAGTCGCCGTTTGCCCAGCGCATCGAAAAGCAACGGGCCGGCCTTAACTTGCCGCTGTTCCCGACCACCACCATCGGCTCGTTCCCACAGACCGCGTCGATCCGCCTGGCGCGTCAGTCGTACAGGGCGGGCAAGTTGAGCCACGCCGAATACGTCGAAGCCATGCACAGTGAGATCAAGCACGCTGTCGAGGTGCAGGAAAATCTCGGCCTGGATGTGTTGGTGCACGGTGAAGCCGAGCGTAACGACATGGTCGAGTACTTCGCCGAACAACTGGATGGCTACGCGTTCACCCGGTTCGGCTGGGTGCAGAGCTATGGTTCGCGCTGTGTGAAACCCGCAGTGATTGTCGGTGACCTGAGCCGCCCGAACGCCATGACCGTGGAGTGGATTCGCTATGCCCAAGGCCTCACCGACAAGGTGATGAAGGGCATGCTCACAGGCCCGGTGACCATGTTGATGTGGTCGTTCCCACGGGAAGACCTGAGCCGCGAAGTGCAGGCCCGGCAACTGGCCCTGGCGATTCGTGACGAAGTGGTGGACCTGGAAGCGGCCGGCATCAAGATCGTGCAGATCGACGAAGCGGCTTTTCGTGAGGGCTTGCCGTTGCGCCAGGCGCAGTGGCAGCACTACCTGGACTGGGCGACTGAGGTGTTTCGTTTGTGCGCGAGTGGCGTGGGCGATGAAACCCAGATCCACACCCACATGTGCTACAGCGAGTTCAACGATGTGATCGAGTCCATCGCCGCCATGGATGCCGACGTGATCACCATCGAGACCTCACGCTCGGACATGGAGCTGCTCGACGCGTTCGAAGCCTTCGCCTACCCGAATGAGATCGGCCCGGGGGTCTACGACATCCACTCGCCACGGGTGCCGGATGCCTCGGAAATGGCCAACTTGCTGCGCAAGGCCGCCAAGCGGATTCCGGCAGAGCGCTTATGGGTGAACCCCGATTGCGGCTTGAAGACGCGGGGCTGGCCGGAGACCGAGGCGGCGCTCATTCATATGGTCACCGCCGCTCGGCAACTGCGTGCTGAGTCAAACTGTAGGAGCGAGCTTGCTCGCGAAAAACGCCAACGATTACGCGTAGCTTCTGAATGAACGTGGCGCCTGTGAGTTTTTCGCGAGCAAGCTCGCTCCTACAAGGGGAGGGGGCAATATTCGCCCCGTGCATCAGGTCAGAGGTATTTGAGCCACGCCAGATCCCGCCGCCGTGCTTTCAGGCCGGCGAACCAACGCACGGGCAAGTACAGGGCAATCGGCAACAGCAGCGCTGCCAACCACACCGCACCGATATCGTCGAAGCCAAAGTAAGTGCCATGGTTGAGGCCAAACAGCGCAACGCAGGCTACATAGAGGATTTTCAATACATAGAGGTGCAACAGATAAAAGAACATCGGCGCCGCGCCGAACACCGCCAGCACGCCGATCCAGCGCTTATGCCCGGCGCGTTCAAACGCCAGCAGCAACAGCAAGCCAATCCCCAGGGTCAACGCCAGGAACAACAGCGAAGGCGGGTACTTGGTGATATTGAAAAAGCTCATCAGCGTCAGCACGCTGCTGTCATACGCCTGCCAAGGCTGCTCGCCATAGCCGTTGAGCGCTCGCAACAACCCAAAGCCCACCAACGCGCCCACCCCTGCGACCAGTAAATAACGCTGACGCACAGCCGGCAGCGTGGCATTGGCAAACCATGGCCCGAGGCCGTAACCCAGGGCAATCACACCGATCCATGGCAGCACCGGGTAGGTGGTGCGCAGGCGCAGGTTTTCAGAGACTTCAATCCAGGTGCGTTCATGCAGGATGGCCCACGGCACATGCAACATCGAACCCGCTGCGAAGTGCAGCCCATCGAGCAGGTTGTGCCCGGCGATAATCACCAGCGCCAAGCCGATCAGCCAGGCACGCGGTAGCCAGACCAACGCGGCGAGGGCGATCATGCTGATGCCGATGGCCCAGATCACTTGCATGTAGATCACGCTGGGCGGCAGTTGGAAGGTCCACGCGAAGTTGACCAGGGTGAATTCCAGCACCACCAGGAACAGCCCGCGCTTGAACAAGAATGCCGACACGTCGCGACGACCTTGATATTTCTGACCGTACAGCCAAGCCGACAAACCGGTGAGCAGCACAAACACCGGCGCACACAAGTGAGCCAGGGTGCGGCTGAAAAACAACGCAGGCTCGGTGCTGTCTATGCTCATGGGGTCGCTGACCTGGCGGTGCAGCAGGAAGGTTTCACGCACGTGGTCCAGCAACATGAACAGGATCACCAGGCCGCGCAGGGCGTCGATGGACAGCAGGCGTTTGCGTAAAGTCATAGCGTCAGTCATAAGTTAAGGATCACACGCAGGCAAAACATTGACGTTATTCTATAACATTAAGCGAGGCGCTGATGACAAGCATGACCCCACACTCGGCCGAAGCTGTAATCGCGTTCTGGAAACAGGCGGGGCCCAAGCGTTGGTTCGCCAAGGACGAGGGGTTCGATAGGGACTTTCGCGATAGATTCAACGCGGCTCATATGCAGGCTGCACGGCGTGAACTCGAAGGTTGGTTGACCACGGCGGATGGCGCGCTGGCGTTATTGATCCTGCTGGATCAGTACCCGCGCAACGCCTTTCGCGGCACGGCGCATATGTTCGCCACCGACCCGCTGGCGCGGTTTTATGCGCGAAAGATGGTGGACGCGGGATTGGATCAACAGGTTGAACCTCAGTTGCGCGCGTTCTGCTATTTGCCTTTTGAACATTCGGAAGACCCGCAGGACCAGCAACGCTCCCTGGCCCTGAACCAGCAGTTGGATGCCAGCACCTACCACTGGGCCAAGGAGCATGCCGACATCATCGAGCGGTTCGGGCGGTTTCCCCATCGTAATGGGGTGTTGGGCAGGGCGAGCACCGATGAAGAACTCGCCTTCCTCAAGGCCGGTGGCTTCGCCGGTTAGGCGTGTTCTGGCGCCAGGCTCTGCTGGGTGGCGACACGGCGAAACCGCCGCACGCCCTTGAGGTCTATCGCCCACCGCAACGCTTCAGTGGCTGAAGGACGCGGGCCTTGGGTGATCGCCTGTTCATCCTGGCCCAGTGCGTCGAGGTAACCCTGGGCACCGCCGCGTTCGCTCCAATAGTGAGTATGGCTGAGCCAGGACTTGGCCAGCCAGCCTTTGCCGTTGCCCACGGTCACCGGCAAGTCCAGCACGCCGCCGCCCATCACGGGCTTGACCGGGCCGCTGACGATGTCGCCGAACAGGCCGAAGGGGGCAGGGAAGTACAGGTTGGTCCAGCGCGTGACGGCAAAGGCTGCGGCGTGGTGCAGGTAGTGCGGGGTGAAGGGCTTTTGGCCGAGCATCAGCGGTTGGCGGGCGTTGTAGCCGTAGCCTTGGGTGTCTTCGGTCGGCGGGCAGGCCGGGGCTTCGCGGCGTTCCATGCGCTGTTTGAAATCACTGACGCTGCGGCCCAGCAACAGGCTGGCGTGGGCCATCGGGCTGCCGACCGTGACTAGGTCGGTGATGCGCCAGGGGTTGCCCAGGCCGCGCTGTTCGGCAAAAGCTTCGGTCTGTTGCTGACGAAAATTCAACAGGTTGCTTAGGCTGCCGTCCAGCAAGGCGCCGGCGGCCGGCAGGGCATCCTTGACCACCGGTTGCAGCGGTTCGCGGTTGGCATAACGGGCTGCCAGCTCACGGTTGCTGGGGGTCAGTTGGGTCAGTTTGTCGTGGTACTCATGCCAGAGGTAGCCGACGATGTCGTAGGCAATCACGCTGCCCAAACTGTGGCCGACGACGATGATGCGCTCGTAGTCACCCTGATTGTGCAGAGCGCGCAGCAGGTCGACACCATCAGCACGGATCTGCTCGCGCACCATCACGTTTTGCGGGTTGGGGCTGAGGTAGCGTGCGGCGTCTCCCAGGTAGGCCAGCGCCGAATAGCGCAGCGCCAGTCCCATTGCCGCGAGCAGCAGGGGAATCAGCGCGAAGGGGTTGTCGCTAAGGGGCAATTGGCCCCAGGCCGTGGCCAATGTACCGCTGGCAACCAGCAGCAATAACACCAGCACCGTCCAGCGCGTGCTGCGCCAGATCGGCACGATGGCCTCGGGAATGTCGCGACGCGGGCGCTTGAAGATGTCCCACAGCCAGCCCAGCAGATGGCCGAACTTGGTGCCCTGCATCTTGTGGGCCCAGTAGTACTCATAGAAATCCGTCGAGGTACGGCCCGAGGCCTTCAGTACGCGCAGGTCGAAGTTGCGCGACAGCCGATCCGGCTTGCTCCAGTACAGAGGTTTGCCATCGGGGGTGTCCGTAGGGATCATCGCTTCGACAAAGCCGCGCAAGGTGTCCATTGGGCGCTGTTCGCCGATGCCGTGGATAACCACAACTGCTTGTTTCATGTGCTGTTCCTTCCTTGAAAATCAGCGGGAGCCATAATATTGCCACTAGCCGCGCTATTCCTGCCAGGAATGCCCCCATAAAAACCCTGCATTGTCTTTATCGGCCCGGATCTCGTAGCGTGATGGCTCACACCAGGAGATTGCCCATGAGCCAAGGCCCGCTGCACCTCTACGTTGATTCGCTGTTCACCAGCCCCTATGCCATGTCGGTGTTTGTCGCCTTGCGCGAAAAAGGCCTGGCGTTCGAGACCCTCACCCTGGACCTCGATGCCGGGCAGAACCAGGCGGCAGATTACGTCCAACGCTCCCTGACCCAGCGAGTGCCGACCCTGGTAGACGGTGATTTTGCGCTGTCGGAGTCTTCGGCCATCACCGAGTACCTGGACCAGGCCTACCCCGAGACCCGCGTGTACCCGGCGGATGTGCAGCCGCGGGCGAGGGCGCGACAGGTTCAAGCGTGGTTGCGCAGCGACCTGCTGCCGATTCGCCAGGAGCGCTCGACGCTGGTGGTGTTCTGCGGGCAGAAGAGGCCGCCGTTGTCAGCAGAGGCTCAAGCCGCCGCGACCAAGTTGATCAGCGCGGCGCAAGCCTTGCTGGCGGATAACCGTGAGTACCTGTGCGGGCAGTGGTCGATTGCCGATGTGGACCTGGCGGTGATGCTCAATCGCCTGATCCTCAATGGCGACCCGGTGCCAGCGCAACTGGTGGCCTACGCGCAACGCCAGTGGCAGCGGCCGTCAGTGCGCGAGTGGGTCGAGCTGCGACGGCCCGCGCTCTAGCTCTGCCTGCTGGGCAACGCGCCGGTCGAGGTCTTCCCAATCGGCCATGCCCAACACGCGCATGGTGTTCAAACCACGCAAGTAGCCGCGCAGTTGCTCGGCGCTGGCGCTCCCTTTTGCGGCGTCGGCGTGTGAGTCCAGCAGCACGGTTTCGTACTCGACCAGGTAGTCGGCGACTCGCTCGCGAAACTCTGGCAGGACTGCCTCGCGGATACGATCGAAGATTTTCTGGTAGGGCTTCATGGCGGGGTCCTTATAGATTTTATGGGCGGCCTGACACTATCGGTTCAAATGATAGTCACCATCAAGGATCACAAGTTCTGTTTTTTCGCCAAACGCGCAGAATCTGTACATCGAGACGCAGCCCAAGGAAAATGCGCGATGAGGACGATTATCCAGTTGGCTTTGATGGCCCTGATGCTGGGCACCGCGGTCATGACCACCCCGGCGATGGCCGATGACGTGCGTACAGGCCATTTGCTGCCACTGATGGGTAGCGTAGACTCTCTGCAGCGTGCCCAGTCGGTGGGGGTGTTGTTCAGCGAAAACACCCGCGACAACCTCAGCTACCTTGAACGCTACCACGCCATGGCGCTGAACGGCGCCAAGGATGCCCTGGATGGGCGGATTCGCGAGGCGTTCGTCAACAGCTCCGACCCGGAACTGGCGATCGACTGGTTGATGCACTCGTTGCAGGGCACTTTTTTCTCGGTGACGGTTTATAGCAGCCTGGATGCCCTGGTGCAGGCGCACCCGGATGTGGTGGTGGTGCTCGATACCCATAACCAATTGCTGACCCAGCGTAATGACCGGGTCGAAGCACGCTTTGTCGCACGTTTCTACGACGCGAACCTGCAGTTTATCGCCAAGGCCGAAGGCTCGGTGGACAAGCACGTGCCGTCAGTGTGGGTGCACGACAAGGCGGCGCCGGAGATTGCTGCACTGATCGAGCAACAACGCGATGTACAGCAAGATGCCCTGAAGCAGTTCGATGCGTCGCTCAAGGCCCTGGTTCGCGCAGGTTGACCCGCGAATGGTTGTGAACCCTATTTGGTTATTTTCAGGAATGTTTATGCGCTCTTTCTTCGCCCCGGCCCTGGCTTGTGCTTCGTTATTGCTGACCGGCTGTATCACGGCGCCCAATGCCCCATCACTGACCCTGCAAACCAACAAGACCCCCGACGGCTATGTGCAATGCGTATTGCCCAAGCTGGAAAAGCACGGCATCACCTCGACCGTCACCCAGAACTCGCGCCACGCCAAGGTGCTGTTGACCAGCAAGATTGCCGCCGATGATGTGCTGGAGGCCTACAAGTCCCAGGACGGCACCAAGGTCTTCCTGTACGAGCGCAAGCCGCTGGCTTCGGCGATCAAGCCATCGCGGCTGGAGCAGGCCGCACAGGATTGCAGATAAAACCAGGCACAACGCAAATCCAAAGGTGGGCGGGGGCAACTTCTGACACCCTGTAGGAGCGAGCTTGCTCGCGAAAGACGTCAACGGTAACGCGCGCTCCCTGAATAAACGCGGCGCCTATGATTTTTTCGCGAGCAAGCTCGCTCCTACAGGGTATTGGCCCCATTTGGATCAGGGTTTGGCTTCGTTGCTGAAGCTGTCGACAGTCTTGACCAATCCCTGCGCCGCCAACGCCACCAACTCACCGCCTTTCTCCACAGTAGCCAACGCCGGGTCCGAGCCCATGCGGCCGTCAGGGAAGCGCGCCCGGAAGTCCAGGGCCTCGCGGATCGGGCCGGTGTTGGCGATTCGTGGTGAGTAGTCGGCAGACTTGATCGCGTCCGGATACGCCCACTGCGTCACAGCAATTTCCGACGGCGTGGCGTGGCTGCCATGCCCGACCGGGAATTGACGCTGGGCCAGGTCAGTGACGCCTTCCAGGTCCCACCAGTTCACGAGCTTCAGCGCGAACCCGGCCGGGCGGCGGGCGAAGCTGGCTTCGGCGTACAGCTCGGAGAACGCCGCTTCAATCGTGGCGATGTTGCCGCCGTGGCCGTTCAGGAACAGGATCTTTTCGAAACCATGCCCGGCCAACGAGCGCACCCAGTCGCCAATTGCGGCGATAAAGGTGGAAGGGCGCAGGGAGATGGTGCCGGGAAAGCCCAGGTGGTGTTGAGCCATGCCGATATTGAAGGTCGGGCCGACCAGGATATCGGCGTGCTTCTGGGCGTGGTGGGCGATGATCTCCGGGCACATCCAATCCGTGCCCAGCAGGCCGGTGGGGCCATGTTGCTCGTTGGAACCGATGGGAATCACCACCGTGCGGCTGCGTTCCAGGAACTGCCCGATTTCGATCCAGGTGGAGGTGTGTAGAAGCATGCGACGCTCTCTTTTATCTATGGGGACAGGCTATCCGCCACGGATTGTACGACTACTCGCCACCTGTTGGGGTTTGCAATTGAGGTAGGTCGACGACTTCAGCCAGCGCTGGTCGGGGTACCACGAAAACATGAACTGCCCGTCCTTGAGCTTGTCCACCACTTGACGGGCAACTTGCGGGCGCACGGCCGGGCAACCCTGGCTGCGGCCGATGCGGCCTTCGCGCTTGCTCCATAAGGGGCTGACGTAGTCGGCGGCATGAATCACGATGGCGCGGTCGCGGGCCTGGTCATTGAAACCGGGTTCCAGACCGTCCATGCGCAGCGAGTAGCCATGGGCGCCCAGGTAGCTTTCCTGGGTGCGGAACAACCCCAGGCTCGACTGGTGGCTGCCCTCGAGGTTGGAGAACTGGGTAGCGAAGTTTTCCCCTGACTTGGCGCCGTGGGCCACCAGGTCGCGCAATACCAGGGTCTTTTTGCGCAGGTCGAAGATCCACAGGCGACGGGCGGTCGAGGGCTGTGAGTAGTCAATAACCGCTAGGCGATCGGAACGTTCCTCGCCGTTATTGACCGCGCACTGTACGGCGCTCAGGGCGCTTTTCAGCACGGTGGGATTGAGTTCTGGAGCCGAGCGCGCCAGGCTGCTGTACAGGGAAGGAGAGGTGCCATTGGCGGCGAGCGCAACATTGCTCAATAAAGCCAGGCACCCAGTGATCAAGCCCAGGCTGGTTAGCCTGAGCAGGCGTATAAAAGTCAGCATCTACAGTCGAGTCCCCGCTGTGGAGTGGAGCTAAGTCAATTGTTCAAAAAACACGCATGTTACTTGAGCATTTGCCTGCTCGTTGCACCATTGGTCGCTACAGCCGAAACGCTGCCGGTGGAGCCATTGCCCGTCACCACCCCTGCACCGGTCGCGCTGGCGCCACTGCAACAGGCGTTGGCCCAGTTGACCAGTGTCTGCCCGCACCTTGCGCCGCGTATCGATGCCGCCGCGTTGGTGCGCCTGCAAGCCTTTTACCTGCAGCAGGGCGATGCCCCGCTATGGTCGGCTGACGAACGCCGGCAAGCCTTGCACAGCCAGTTGCTGATGCTTGCCGACGATGGCCTGGACCCCACCCACTATAGCTTGCCTGCGGCGGATGCCACGGCCAACGTGCTGTGCAGCGATATCGCCAACAGCCAGCAGTACCTGCAAGCCCTGCAGGATTTGCATTACGGGCGCCTGCAGCAATCGCGCTTTGAGCCTCTATGGCATTCACAGCCGCCCAGTGGCGATCCTAATGCCGAGGTACTGGCGTTCGCCGCCACCGGCCTGCAAGACATGGCCCAAGCCTTCGATCAGGCGCGGCCCAGCGCTGATTTGTATCGCAGCCTGCGCAATGCCTACGCCGGCGTGCGCCAGCAACCGCTGCCCCATTGGGACCCGGTCGCCGAGGGCGCGTTGTTGCGCCCGGGGATGAACGACCCCCGCGTGCCGGAACTGGCGCGGCGCCTGCACAGCGGTGGCTACCTGGCTCAGTTGCCCAGTGGCAACGGCAAGCAATACCAGGGCGAACTGGTCAAAGCGGTGAAAGCGTTTCAGCTCAGCCACTCGTTGCAGGCCGACGGCGTGGTCGGCGCCGGCACCGTGGCCGAACTCAATATCAGCCCGGCGGTGCGTCGTGAACAGCTGCGCATCAACCTGGAGCGCTTCCGCTGGCTGGCCCAGGACCTGGAGCCTGAAGGTGTCGTGGTCAATGTGGCCGCCGCACAACTGAGCGTGTATCAGAGCGGCATCCCGGTGTGGCAAACCCGCCTGCAAGTAGGCCGTGCCGAACGCCAGACACCACTGCTCAAGTCGCGCATCACTCGGCTGACCCTCAACCCCACCTGGACCATCCCGCCGACCATCATGCGTGAGGACAAGCTGCCCGCCATCCGTCTCAACCCTGAATACCTGCGCCAGCAGAACCTGCAGGTGCTCGACGCCGAAGGTCACCCATTGACCCCCGACCAAGTCGACTGGGCACGCCCCGGCAATATCCTGCTGCGCCAGCAGGCCGGCCCGCGTAACCCGCTGGGCAAGATTGTGATGCGCTTTCCCAATCCGTATTCGGTGTACCTGCATGACACCCCCAGCCAGCCCTTGTTCACCAAGGGCCCACGGGCGTTCAGTTCGGGATGCGTGCGGGTCGAGCAACCGTTGTTATTGCGCGATCTGCTCGTAACGCCCGCCGAACGCACCCGCACCGATGAGCTGCTGGCGACCGGCGAAACCCATGAATTCAGGCTCGCCACGCCGGTACCGGTGCTGTTGGGGTATTGGACGGTAGAAGTGGATCGCCAGGGCGAGTTGGTGTACGCGCCGGATATTTATGCGCGTGACCCGGTGTTGATCAAGGCCATGGGCAGCGTGTTATAGCGTCAGATGGCTTGATATGAATGTAGGAGCGAGCTTGCTCGCGAAAAACGCCAACGATAACGCGTGCTTCCTGAATGAACGCGGCGTCTGTGAGTTTTTCGCGAGCAAGCTCGCTCCTACGTTCTATTCCGGCATCAGTTGCTGGCGGCATTCCAGCACCAGGCGGGCGCCGCCCAACTCACTGGTGCCGACCTCCAGCTTGAAGCCATGCAAGTTGATGATCGCCGCCACAATCGACAGGCCCAGCCCAAAGCCGCCTTGCTGATCACTCTCATCGACCCGATAGAAACGCTGGAACACCGACGCGCGCTCGGCGGCTGGAATGCCTGGCCCGGAGTCGAGCACTTCGATGCGCGTACTCCCAAGGTCGTTGACTGCTCGCAGGATCACCTTGCCATTGGGCGGGGTGAACTTGATCGAGTTACTCAGCAGGTTGGCCAGGGCTTCAAACAACAGCGCACGGTCACCGGTAATCCACGGCAGTGAGTCAGGCGCCTGCAGCACCAACTCCAGTTCGCCTTCTTCGGCCAGGGGCAGGTAGAAATCATGCAGTTCGCGCAGCAACGGCAGCGGGTCCAGCACCAGGAAGCCTGAGCGACGCTGATGGTCTTCCAGTTCCGAGATGCGCAGCAGCCCGCGAAAACGCGCCATCAGCGTGTCGGTTTCGGCGATGGCGTCATCGAGTTTTACCGCGTGGGCCGAGTCTTCCTCGGCTTGTTGCTTGATGCGGTAAAGCTGGGCGCGCAAGCGAGTGAGCGGGGTGCGCAGGTCGTGGGCGATGTTGTCGCACACGCCCTTGACCTCGTTCATCAGTTTTTCGATGCGGTCGAGCATGGCATTGACGATGGCGGCGAGCATGTCCAGCTCGTCGCGCCGGTTGGACAGCGGCAACCGGTGCGTCAGGTCGCCGGCGACGATGGCCTCGGCGCTGGCCTGGATCCCGCGAATGCGCCGCAACGGGCGGCGGCGCAGCAGGTGCCAGCCGGCAGCGCCAGGAATGATGGTCAAGGACAGCGCCCACAGCAGGGCGTGCCAGATAATCCGCGTTACCCCGAACAACGAGCCGTTGGCGCGTACCAACACCAGCCAGCGGCCGTCTTCGGTGTGGGTGGCCACGGCGTCGCAGCTGTCCTTGGGCAGTTTGGGGTCATCGGATTGCACGCAATTGGTCAGGGCGTAGATCTTGCCATCCAGCGGCAAGTCGGGTGGTACGGCACGGATCGGCCCGCTCAAGGGGCGAAATTGCTCATCGAACAGGCCATAGGCGTCCACGCCCTTCATGTCGAAGGTCATGCTGGTGGTCAGCGCTTCCACCAGTTCTTCGCCGTCGAAACGCTGGAAAAGATGCTGGCGCTGCAACAGGGAATGGCGCGACAAGTCGCTGAGGTAGCCTGAGACCTCGTAGTACAGCACCCCCATGAGGATGCAACTCCACGCCACGAACAACGAACTGTACAGCGCCAGCAAGCGGCTGCTGGAAGAGCGCCAGCCTTTAGAGGGGTTCAGCAATGACATAGCCCGAGCCTCGTACCGTGCGGATCAGCGGCGTGAGGCCCGGTGGGTCGATTTTCTTGCGCAGACGGCCGATGTGCACGTCGATCAGGTTGGTGCCGGGGTCGAAGTGATAACCCCAGACTTCCTCGAAAATCATCATCCGCGACAGGATCTGCCCGGTGTTGCGCATCAGGAATTCAAGCAGTTTGTATTCAGTGGGCAGCAGGGTCAGCGGCTGGTCGGCCCGGCTGGCTTCGCGGCTGATCAGGTTCAGTTCCAGGTCGGCCACGCGCAGAGCGGTTTCGAATTCCTGGACGGTGCTTTTACGCCGCAGCAGCACCTCGACACGGGCGGCCATTTCATCCGAGGCGAACGGCTTGGTCAGGTAGTCATCGCCGCCGGCACGCAGGCCGCGCACGCGCTCGTCGACATCGGAGAGGGCGCTGATCATCAGGATCGGCGTAGACACCCCAATGGTGCGCAACGTGGTGACGATGGCCAGGCCATCCAGCTCGGGCAGCATGCGGTCGAGGGTGATCAGGTCGTAATCCCCACTCACGGCACGGACCAGGCCCTCGCGGCCGTTGTCCACCCAATCTACGTCCAGTCCATGGCTACTCAGCTCGGCGACAATCTCGCGGGCCGTTACGGCGTCATCCTCGATGGTCAAAATGCGGGTCATAGGATTACCTGGTGAGCGTTCACACTAGAAGTGGCGACATTTTGCCAAGAAGTTGCTGAATGTTTCCTAAATAAAACTTCATCTTCTTCAAACCGACATCGCCCTTTGGGAGCTGGCTTGCCTGCGATGGCGGCTTACCTGCTGGCATATTCGTTGGCGGTCATGCCGCTATCGCAGGCAAGCCAGCTCCCACAGGGGAGTGCATTACGCCCGCCTAATATCGCCGTTTATTGCAACCTGCATGATCTGGCTAAGTTCAATTTAAATAAATCATTGAAATTAAAGGAATTTAATTTTAACCGCCGCTGGCACGCTGCCTGCACTGTCCGTTTTGAGACTTGTAACATCATTTTTCGTGCCTGGAGCAAAACAACAATGATCACATCCTCATCCACGCTGCAAGAGTCAAGCACGCTCTCAGGGGTTTCCTGGGGGGCGATTTTCGCCGGTGCCGCTGCGGCGGCTGCACTGTCATTGATCCTGGTATTGCTGGGCTTCGGCCTGGGCTTTTCGGCGGTGTCGCCTTGGGCTGACAGCGGTATCAGCGTCAAGGGCCTTGGCATTTCCACAATTGTCTGGCTGGCGTTCACCCAGATCGTTGCGTCGGGCCTGGGCGGTTATATCGCCGGTCGTTTGCGGGTGAAGTGGGCCAATATGCACGGGGACGAGGTGTACTTTCGCGACACCGCCCATGGCTTCCTGGCGTGGGCAGTGGCCACATTGATCACGGCGATGCTGGTGGTCGGCTCGGTCAGCAGTGTGGTCAGCGGCGGCGTGAAAGCTGGCGCCAGCGTGGCATCGGGCGCCGCCAGCGGCCTCACCCAAGCTGCGGGCAGCGCGGCAAAGGGTGCCGACAGTGGTGACTTCGGTTACTACGTCGACAGCCTGTTCCGCGATGATCGCCCAGCGGCGGTCAGCGATGATGCAGCCCACGCCGTGGTCGGTCGTATCCTGACGCGTACGTTGAGCAACGACGGCCAACTGGCAGCGGAAGATCGCGCCTACCTGGCCCAACTGATCAGCCAGCGCACCAACCTTAGCCAGGCCGATGCCGAAGCCCGTATCGACAAGGTCTATGGCGACGCGCGCAAGGCCGTTGAAGACGCCAAGCTCAAAGCCAAACAAGCCGCTGACACCGCTGCGAAAGTAGCGGCCTACACCTCGCTGTGGACCTTCGTGGCCCTGCTCATCGGTGCGTTCTTCGCCAGCTTCGCCGCCACCTTCGGCGGTCGCCGCCGGGATGCCGTGGTGTATGTCGAAACCGAAAACTACGTTCGTTAATTCAAGGAGAACATGATGCGCTCATTACTGCTGTGGTTCCTCGGCGTGCCGATTCCGGTGATCATCCTGATCGCGATTTTCATGCACTAATTGTAGGAGCGAGCTTGCTCGCGAAGAACTGCTGGGCGCCGCGTTCATTCAAAATGGCCGCGGCGTTCTTGCGTTTTTCGCGAGCAAGCTCGCTCCTACAGTTGGAGGTTCAGTCGTCGAACCCAACCTGTTCGTGAATCTCATCCACCTTGAGTTCCAACCGATACGCCACCGCAATAAACAGCGCCTGGCACAGGCACAGCGTGGCGCTCAGCGAGCGGAAAGCAAACGAGGAACCTTCATTGACCAACAACACCGCATTCGCCCGCTTGGCCAGGGGCGACAGGTTGCTGTCGGTGATGATCAGGGTCTTGGCCTGGTGATGCTGCGCGATGCGCAGGCAGTGCTGGGTCTCTTTGCCGTAGGGCGTGAAGCTGATGGCTATCACCAGGTCATTGGCGCGCACGCTGCGCATCTGCTCGCGATAACTGCCGCCTAGCCCCGAGATCAGGTGGATGCGCTTGTTGGTGTGCTGCAGGTTGTAGACCAGGTAGTCGGCCACCGCAAAGGAGCGGCGCACGCCGACCACGTAGATGTTGTCGGCATTGACCACCAGGTCCACGGCTTTCTCGAAGGCAGCGTCGTCCAACTCCAGCCCCAAACGTTCGATGCCCGACAGGGTGGCGTTGACGCACTCGCGCGCCAAGTCGCCGCCGCTGGCCTTCTGGGACTTGTTGGCGATCATGCTGCGGATGCGCTGCTGGTAGTTCTGCACCGGCGTGGTCTTGTGCGTATACGCCTCGCGAAACAGCGCCTGCATCTCACTGAACCCGCTGAAACCGAAGCGCTGGGAAAACCGCACGATGGCCGAAGGGTGCACTTCGCATTCCCGGGCGATGTCGCTGATCCGGTCGACCATGATCCGGTCACTCTGCTGACTCATGTAGCTGGCGATACGCTTGAGCTGGCGCGGCAGGCTCTCGTATTCGTCGGTGATCAGCTGCAACAGGCGTTCGGCATTGATCGGAGGGCTGGCGATAGTTTCTTCCAGTGTGGTCTCGGGATCGGTGCGGGACATGGGCAATCCTTCTGGCGTGTTCGTCTGATGCGCTGATAGGTGGCGCAAGTCTACAGGGTAGGCGCAAAAAAATACCCCGGCATCACGGCCCGCGTGGCCTGCTGAAACGATGCATGGGCGCTGGCGTGCCACTATCCTGAGGTATTGGAAAAAATATTCCACTAAAAATAATTATGGAATAAATATTGATTGCTGCCAGCGGACGTTCTAGTCTGCTCCCACCAAGAGCGTTTGCCGTCGCCACGGCGGCACAACGCAGGCTGATAAAAATAACAGGAGCCAGCATGGGCCAGACTCGTTTTGCCAGTGGGCGTCAATTGGATCTGATTTGCCTCGGGCGCCTGGGCGTCGATCTTTATGCGCAGCAAGTCGGTGCGCGGCTTGAGGATGTGTCCAGCTTCGCCAAGTATCTGGGCGGTTCTTCCGCCAATATCGCTTTCGGCACGGCCAGGCTTGGGCTCAAGTCGGCGATGTTGAGCCGGGTGGGTGATGACCATATGGGCCGTTTCCTGGTGGAATCCCTGGCCCGTGAAGGCTGTGATGTCAGCGGCATCAAGGTCGACCCGGAGCGCCTCACCGCCCTGGTGCTGCTGGGCCTCAAGGACCGCGAAACCTTCCCTCTGGTGTTCTACCGCGAAAACTGCGCCGACATGGCCCTGCGCGCCGAAGACATTAGCGAAGCCTTCATTGCCTCCAGCAAAGCGCTGTTGATCACCGGTACGCATTTCTCCACCGACGGCGTGTACAAAGCCAGCCTCCAGGCCCTGGATTACGCGGCCAGGCACAACGTCAAGCGCGTGCTGGACATCGACTACCGCCCTGTGTTGTGGGGCTTGGCAGGCAAGGCCGATGGTGAAACCCGTTTCGTCGCCGACCAGAATGTGAGCCAGCATGTGCAGAAGATCCTGCCGCGTTTCGACCTGATCGTCGGCACCGAGGAGGAGTTCCTGATTGCCGGCGGCAGTGAAGACCTGCTCACCGCCCTGCGCACCGTGCGTGAACTGACCCCGGCCACCCTGGTGGTCAAGCTCGGCCCCCAGGGCTGCACGGTGATTCACGGCGCAATTCCGGCGCGCCTGGAAGACGGGGCCATCTATCCTGGCGTGCGGGTTGAAGTGCTCAACGTGTTGGGCGCCGGTGATGCTTTTATGTCGGGCTTCCTCAGCGGCTGGATCAATGACGCCAGCGATGAGCGTTGCAGCCAGTTGGCCAATGCCTGTGGCGGCCTGGTGGTATCGCGCCACGCCTGTGCGCCGGCGATGCCGACCCCCGCCGAACTCGATTACCTGTTCAACAGCCCCGTGCCCATCACCCGGCCGGACCAGGACGTGACCCTGCAACGCCTGCACCGTGTCACGGTGCCGCGCAAAGCCTGGAAGCAACTGTTCGTCTTTGCCTTCGACCACCGCTGGCAATTGGTGGAGCTGGCGCAAAAAGGCGGCCAGGCCCCTGAGCGTATCAGCGACATCAAGCAGTTGTTTATCCAGGCCATCGAACGCGTCGAGCGAAAACTCACCGAGCAGGGCGTCGAGGCGGATGTGGGCCTGCTCGCCGACCAACGCTTTGGCCAGGATGCACTCAACGCCGCCAGCGGTCGCGGCTGGTGGATCGCTCGCCCTGTGGAAGTGCAGAACTCGCGGCCCCTCGCGTTCGAGCACGGGCGTTCGATCGGCAGCAACCTGATTGCCTGGCCCCAGGAACAGATCATCAAGTGCCTGGTGCAATTTCACCCCGATGACGAGCCGATGCTGCGCCTGGAACAGGAAGCGCAACTCAAGGCGGTGTACGAGGCGTCGCTGGTCAGTGGCCACGAACTGCTGCTGGAAGTCATCCCACCCAAGGATCACCCGTCCACCTACCCGGACGTGCTCTACCGTAGCCTCAAGCGCCTGTACAACCTGGGCATTTACCCGGCCTGGTGGAAGATCGAAACCCAATCGGCCGCAGACTGGAAAAAGCTCGACGAACTGATCCAGGAGCGCGACCCCTACTGCCGTGGCGTGGTGTTGCTGGGCCTGAATGCTTCCCCCGAGTTTCTCGCCGATGGCTTCAAGCAAGCCAGCCAGAGCAGCACCTGCCGTGGCTTTGCCGTGGGCCGCACGATCTTCCACGAGCCGAGCCGGGCGTGGATGGCGGGGGAGATTGATGATGAAACGCTGATCCAGCAGGTGCAGGCGACCTTCGAACAGCTCATCAATGCCTGGCTCAGCGCCCGACGGTAAATACGATCAAATGTGGGAGCTGGCTTGCCTGCGATAGCAATCTATCAGTTGCAAATGTACTGCCTGACACACTGCTATCGCAGGCAAGCCAGCTCCCACACAAAGCAGATCCCAGTGAATTCTGAAGATAAAAACAAAAGGTGCAGCCATGCCCGCAATCCGAATTGGCATCAACCCGATCTCCTGGAGCAACGACGACCTCCCGGCCCTCGGCGGTGAGACCCCGCTGAGCACGGCCCTGAGCGAAGGCAAGGACATCGGCTACGAAGGTTT
Organism: Hoplolaimus galeatus; assembly: GCA_016432905.1. Lineage (NCBI taxonomy): Eukaryota > Metazoa > Nematoda > Chromadorea > Rhabditida > Hoplolaimidae > Hoplolaimus > Hoplolaimus galeatus. The sequence continues at coordinate 21,124 of JAEHOL010000019.1, forward strand.
TGAACTCAACGGCAAATTCCCCAAGGATGCCAATGGCGTCGCTGACGTGCTGCGTCCTTATGACCTGGCGCTGGTGTCCGGTTGGTACTCCAGCCGTCTGGCCCGTCGTTCGGTGGCTGAAGAAATCGAGGCGATTGCCGCCCATGTCGAACTGCTCAAACACAACGGCGCCTCGGTACTGGTATACGGCGAAGTGGCCGACTCGATCCAGGGCTCGCGTATCCGCCTGATCGAGCGCCCGCGTTTTCACAGTGAACAGGCCTGGCAGGCTTACGCCGACAAGCTTACCGAGCTGGCGCGTTTCACCTTGTCCCAGGGCGTGCGCCTGGCCTATCACCACCATATGGGCGCGTACGTCGAATCCCCCGAGGACATCGACCAGTTGATGAAACGCACGGGCCCGGAAGTCGGCTTGCTGTTCGATTCGGGCCACTGCTACATGGGCGGCGGCGAACCCATCGAGGTGCTGCGCAAGCATATCGACCGCGTCTGCCATGTGCATTTCAAGGATGTACGCAAACCCGTGGTGCAACTGGCGCGTAACCAGATGTGGAGCTTCCCGGACTGCATCGTCAACGGCACTTTTACCGTGCCCGGCGATGGTGATATCGACTTCGCACCGTTGCTGGATATGTTGCTCGCGGCGAACTACAAGGGCTGGCTGGTGGTAGAAGCCGAGCAGGACCCGGCCGTGGCGCCCAGCTATATCTACGCGAAGAAGGGTTACGACACCCTGCGTGCGCTTCTCAACCAGAGGACTTGAGTGATGAGCTTGTTGGTCAAAAGCAGCAAACGCGGGCAAACCATGGTTGCCCTGGAGGCGGGTCGCCTGGAGTACGTAGGCTTTGCCGCGTACCGCCTGAGTCTGGGTGAAACCCTGCCGGTCAGTGCGGGCGATCAGGAACTGTGCCTGGTGCTGCTCAGCGGTCGGGTGAATATTGAAGGCGAAGGCTTCAATTGGCAGAACCTGGGGGATCGCCAGTCGGTGTTCGAAGACAAGTCACCGTTCGCCGCCTATTTGCCGCCGGGCACTGGCGCCCGAGTCACGGCCCTGAGCGATGTGCAAATTGCCGTCTGTGCAGCGCCGGGTGCTACGGGTTTTGCCCCGCGCTTGATCCGCCCCGAGCAGTGCAAGCGCAGTGTGCGCGGCAAAGGCGCCAACACTCGCTACGTCTGCGACATCCTGCCTGACAGCGAGCCGGCCCATTCGCTGCTGGTGGTGGAAGTGCGCACGCCGTCGGGGCATTCCTCCAGCTACCCGCCGCACAAGCACGACACCGACGACCTGCCGCACCAGAGCTTTCTGGAAGAGACCTACTACCACCAGGTCAACCCGCCCCAGGGCTTCGTGTTCCAGCGCGTGTACACCGATGATCGCAGCATCGACCAGGCCATGGCCGTGGAAAACAGTGACCTGGTGGTGGTGCCCAAGGGCTATCACCCGGTCAGCGTGCCGTATGGCTACGAGTCTTATTACCTGAACGTGATGGCCGGCCCCAAGCGCGCCTGGCATTTCCATAACGACCCGCAGCACAGCTGGCTGCTGGACCTGTAAACGGTGTTGGACGGAGAACAAAAACAATGAAGTCGCCGCTACGTTTTGCCCTCAACCGCATGGTCGCCCCCAACCTGTCCCTGCCGGATTTCATCCAGTTGGCGGCGGCTCTCAACTGCGAGGCCATTGAGATCCGCAACGACCTCAAGAACCGTGAAATCGAATACGGCACACCCGCCAGCCGCGTGCGTGAATTGTGCGCAGCGCAGGGCATCAAGGTGTTGTCGATCAACGCGCTGTACCCCTTTGATGTGTGGAATGACGAACGCCGTGCCCAGGCAATCGAACTGGCCACCTACGCCCGTGAGTGCGAGGCCGAAGGCTTGGTGATGTGCCCGTTCAATCAGCCTGGCGATACGCGCAACGACGCGCAGCGCGCGGCTGGTTTGCGCACGGCGTTGAGCGAACTGGCGTTGATCCTGCGCGAGTACGGGATTCTGGGTTTTATCGAGCCCCTGGGCTTCACCGTATCCGCCCTGCGCCGCAAGCGCGTGGCAGTGGATGCAATCAAGGCCATCGGCGGCCTGGATGTATTCCGGGTGGTGCACGACACCTTTCACCATCACCTGGCCGGCGAGCATGAGTTCTTCCCGGAACTGACCGGGCTGGTGCACATCTCCGGGGTGGAAGACCGCGAGGCGCCGCTGGAGTCGATCCGCGACGGCCACCGCGTGCTGGTGGGCGAGGACGATATCCTCGGGAATGCGGCGCAGATCGACACCTTGCTGAGCACCGGCTACAGCGGCTATCTGTCGTTCGAACCGTTTGCCGAAAGCGTGCACGGGTTGGCGGATATCCGGCAGGCGTTGGGCAGCAGCATGGCGTATTTGCAAAAGCCCTTGCCATAACGCGATCAGAATGTGGGAGCAGGCAAGCCAGCTCCCACACTGCATCGGTGTTGAACACTTCAATTGCAGTCACACAAGGTGCAAGTGATGACCACAACAAGATTGACCATGGCCCAGGCCCTGGTGAAGTTCCTGGACAACCAATACATCGAAGTCGACGGCGTACAGAGCAAGTTTGTCGCCGGGGTGTTCACTATTTTCGGGCATGGCAATGTGTTGGGCCTTGGCCAGGCCCTGGAGCACGACAGCGGCGACCTGGTGGTGCATCAGGGCCGCAATGAGCAAGGCATGGCCCACGCCGCCATCGGGTTCGCCAAGCAGCACCTGCGCCGCAAGATCTATGCGTGCACGGCCTCGGTCGGGCCGGGCGCGGCCAATATGCTCACCGCCGCAGCGACTGCCACCGCCAACCGCATCCCGTTGCTGCTCTTGCCCGGCGATGTCTATGCCAGCCGTCAGCCCGACCCGGTGTTGCAGCAGATCGAGCAGTTCCACGACCTGAGCATCAGCACCAACGATGCCTTCCGCTCCGTGAGCAAATACTGGGACCGCATCAACCGCCCCGAGCAACTGATGACCGCGGCGATCCATGCCATGCGCGTGCTGACCGACCCGGCCGAAACCGGCGCAGTGACCCTGGCCTTGCCCCAGGATGTACAAGCCGAAGCATGGGACTATCCCGACTATTTCCTGCAAAAACGCGTGCACCGCATCGACCGACGCCCGGCCACCAGCGCCATGATCGGCGACGCGCTGGCTGCGTTTCGCGGCAAGCGCAAGCCGCTGATCATTTGCGGCGGCGGGGTCAAATACTCCGCCGCCAACCAGGCACTGCAAGCCTTTGCCGAGCGTTTCGATATTCCTTTCGCGGAAACCCAGGCGGGCAAGAGCGCCGTGGTGTCCAGCCATCCGCTGAACGTCGGCGGCATCGGCGAAACCGGCTGCCTGGCGGCTAACCTGCTGGCGCCTGAGGCGGACTTGATCATCGGTGTCGGCACCCGTTATACCGACTTCACCACCTCCTCAAAATCGCTGTTCAAGCACCCCGAGGTGAAGTTTCTCAACCTCAATATAAGCCCCTGCGATGCGTTGAAGCTGGACGGCGTGCAAGTGCTGGCCGATGCAAAAGTCGCCCTTGAAGCACTGGCCGATGCCCTGGGCGATTACCGTTCGGGCTGGGGCGAGCAGATCGCCGACGCCAAGGCGCAATTCGACGCTGAAGTGGACCGCGTGCATCAGGTGCACTACCAGGGCGATGAGTTTGTCCCCGAAGTCGACGACCACCTGGACCGTGCCGTGCTGCGGGAATTCATCGAGCTGACCGGTTCGTGCCTGACCCAGAGCGCTGTGCTCGGCGTGCTCAATGCACGCCTGGCCGATGACGCAATCATCGTGGCCGCCGCCGGCAGCCTGCCCGGCGATTTGCAGCGTGCCTGGCGCAGCAAGGGCGTCAACACCTACCACGTCGAGTATGGTTATTCATGCATGGGCTACGAGATCAATGCCGCCCTGGGCGTGAAGCTGGCCGAGCCGAGCAAGGAGGTGTACGCCCTGGTCGGCGATGGCTCCTACATGATGCTGCACTCGGAGCTGGCCACTTCGATCCAGGAGCGCCGCAAGATCAACGTGGTGCTGTTGGACAACATGGCGTTCGGTTGCATCAACAACCTGCAGATTGGCAATGGCATGGACAGCTTCGGCACCGAGTTCCGCTACCGCAACCCCGAGAGCGGCAAGCTCGACGGTGGCCTGGTGCCGGTGGACTTCGCCATGAGCGCAGCGGCCTACGGTTGCAAGACCTACAAGGTCAGCACGCTGGAACAGCTGGAAGCGGCGTTGGCGGATGCCCGCACGCAAAGCGTCTCCACGCTGATCGATATCAAGGTACTGCCCAAGACCATGATCCACGGCTACCTGTCGTGGTGGCGGGTGGGTGTGGCGCAAGTGTCCACCAGTGAACGCACGAATGCAGCGGCAAAAAAACTCAATGAACACCTGGCCAAGGCCCGGCAGTACTAACAACAAGAGGAGTGTTTGCATGTCTTTGAAACTTGGAGTGATTGGTACGGGCGCCATTGGCCGGGACCATATTCGTCGTTGCAGCCAGGCCTTGCTCAACAGCCAGGTGGTGGCTGTCACCGACATCAACCTTGAGCAGGCGGCCCAGGTGGTGGCGGACTTGAAGCTGGACGCCGAGGTGTACCCGGACGGCCATGCGTTGATCAACTCGCCAGAGGTCGAAGCGGTACTGGTGACGTCCTGGGGGCCGAGCCACGAAGAGTTTGTGCTGGCCGCGATTGCTGCCGGCAAACCGGTGTTCTGTGAAAAACCGCTGGCGGTGACGGCCGAGGGCTGCCGCAACATTGTCGAGGCCGAAGTGGCACACGGTAAGCGCCTGGTCCAGGTGGGTTTCATGCGCCCGTACGACCAAGGCTATCGTGCCCTCAAGTCGGTGATCGACAGCGGCCAGATTGGCGAGCCGTTAATGCTGCACTGCGCGCACCGTAACCCCACGGTGGGCGAGAACTACAACACCGGCATGGCGATCACCGACACCCTGATCCATGAGTTGGACGTGCTGCGTTGGCTGCTCAACGACGACTATGTGTCCGTGCAGGTGGTGTTCCCGCGCAAGACCAGCAAGGCGCTGGCGCACCTGCGCGACCCGCAGATCGTGCTACTGGAAACTGCCAAAGGCACGCGTATCGACGTGGAAGTGTTTGTGAACTGCCAATACGGCTACGACATCCAGTGCGAAGTGGTGGGGGAGAGCGGCATCGCCAGGTTGCCGGAACCATCTCAGGTGCAACTGCGCAGCGACGCGAAGCTGTCCAACGCGATCCTGATGGATTGGAAGGATAGGTTTATCGGTGCCTATGACGTGGAGTTGCAGGCGTTTATCGACAGCGTGCTGGCCGGGCAGGTCGGCGGGCCTTCGGCCTGGGATGGGTTTGCGGCGGCGGTGGCGGCAGATGCGTGTATTGAAGCCCAGGGCAGTGGGCAGATTGTGAAAGTCAGCCTGCCGGATCGCCCGCGCTTCTACGGCTAACTCACTGCAGAAAAGTGGTTGACACTGTGGGAGCTGGCTTGCCTGCGATGGCGGTCTATCAGTGACAGATTGATTGCCTGACTCACTGCTATCGCAGGCAAGCCAGCTCCCACAGTTGATTGGGTTTCCAAATCAATTCTGGAGTTGAGCATGCGAATCGGACTAGTGGGCTACGGCCACGGCGGGCGCTTTTTTCATGCGCCGTTGATCGCCACCCTGCCTGGCGCCACCTTTGTCGGCGTGGTGACGCGTTCACCCGAACGTCGCCAGCAACTGAGTACTGATCTTCCGGGTGTCAAAGCCTTCGACTCCATCGGCCAGATCGTCGAAGCCGGCGTCGATGCCCTGGTGATTTCCACCACCCTCAAAGGTCGCCCGGCCCTGGTGCTGGAAGCCATCGAGCACGGGGTGGCGGTGGTCAGCGATAAACCCTTTGCCGCCAATGCCGAACAAGCCCAGGCCCTGATTACCGCTGCCGAGCGCCAGGGCTCGCTGCTCAGCGTCTACCAGAATCGGCGCTGGGATTCGGATTACCTGACCCTGCGCAAACTGATCGACGCTGGCGCCCTTGGCACCATCACCCGCTTTGAATCCCGCGTGGAACGTTACAGTCCGCAGGCCGTGGGCAATGCCAGCGGTGGAGGATGGCTGCGTGACCTGGGCAGCCATCTGGTGGACCAGGCGTTGCAACTGTTCGGCCCGGTGGAGCGGGTGTTCGCTCAATTGCACTACACACCAGAACATCCCACGGTGGACCACGGCTTCTTTGTCTCCCTCACCCATGCCAATGGCGTGATTTCGCACCTGTGGGGCAACGCGTTGCAGAACAGCCAGGCGCCGCGATTTCGCGTCAGTGGCAGCCTGGGCTGCTACACCGTCGACGGATTGGATGGCCAGGAAGAAGCGCTGCTGGCCGGCAAGTCACCGAAAACCGAAGGTGAACACTGGGGCGCCGAGGAGCATCGACGCTGGGGCTGGTTTGAGCAAGGGCCGGAGCGTGAGCGGGTGCCGTCGGAGAAGGGCTGCTGGCCCCAATTCTATCGGCAGTTGCAAGCGGCCGTGGTGGGGCAGGGACCGCTGCCGGTCAATGCCTATGACGCCCTGGAAACCACCCGTATATTGGACGCCGCGCGCCTGAGTGCCGAGCGTCAGCAGGTGGTTTCGACGAAAATAGAATAAAATTCTAAAACAGGTTGATATGGAAATTATTTTCTAATACAGTCTTTTCCAGGTTGCATAAAGTACGTCCCGGAACCTACGGGCGACTCAACAAAAACAAGATCAAAAACAACCAGGTACCGTCAGATGAAAATCTTCAACGCTGTACTGCGAGTTTTACGCCCCCTCCAAGCGCCACGCGGACTGCCCCGCGCCCGGCCGTTCTACTTCTCCTTCCTGAATGTGCTGTGCGTCGAAAACCAGGGCGCGCTGGTGTGCTGCATTCCAGGCGCGCCGGTGGTGCGACTGACAGCCGAGTCCTGATCAACGCAACGTCGAAAAAAACCAACAAGAAAGTGGAGACAGACCGTTCATGAAGACCCCGATCCGTTTTACCGCCCTGGCCTTGTCCATGCTGCTGGCCAGTGGCGTTGTCGGCGCCGCCGATCTCAAGGTGGGCGTGACGATGTCCGCGTTCGATGACACCTTCCTCACCTACCTGCGCGAGGATATGGATAAGCAAGCCAAGTCCTATCCAAAAGGTGATGGCGTGCAACTGCAATTCGAAGATGCCCGCGCCGATGTGGTCAAGCAATTGAGCCAGGTCGAGAACTTCATCAGCCAGAAGGTCGACGCGATTATCGTCAACCCGGTCGATACCGCGTCGACCAAGAACATCATCAGTGCCGCCACCAAGGCGGGTATACCGCTGGTGTTCGTCAACCGCCGCCCCGACCAGAAAGACTTGCCCAAGGACGTGGTGGCCGTGACCTCCGATGACGTCGAGGCCGGCCGCCTGCAAATGCAATACATCGCCGAAAAACTCGGCGGCAAGGGCAAGGTCGTGATCCTTTTGGGTGACCTGGCGAACAACTCCACCACCAATCGCACCAAGGGCGTGAAGGAAGTGCTGGCCAAGTACCCGGACATCAAGATCGAGCAGGAACAGACCGGCATTTGGTTGCGTGACAGGGGCATGACCCTGGTCAACGACTGGCTGACCCAGGGCCGGGAGTTCAATGCGGTGCTGGCCAACAACGATGAGATGGCGATCGGGGCGTCCATGGCCCTGAGATCGGCCGGCAAGGAAAAAGGCAGCGTGTTGATTGCCGGTGTCGACGGCACGCCCGATGGCTTGAACGCGATCACCAAGGGCGACATGACCGTGTCGGCCTTCCAGGACGCCAAGGGCCAGGCGGTAGGTTCGGTGGAGGCAGCGCGCAAAATGGCCAAGAAGGAGCCGGTCGAGCAGAACGTGGTGATCCCGTTCCAGTTGATCACCCCGGACAACGTCAAAGATTTCAAGTAGCCCCAACATAACAACAAAAGCTGGCAGGGCGGCCACGGCCGCCCTGCAGATGGAGTACCTCCCTATGCTTGCTCAAGCCGCCACGTCTCAGCCCGTCGCCCACCCGGCGCTGGCGCTGGACGAACCCTACCTGCTGGAAATCCTCAACATCAGCAAAGGCTTTCCCGGTGTCGTGGCCCTGGACGATGTGCAGCTGCGGGTGCGCCCCGGCACGGTGCTGGCGTTGATGGGCGAGAACGGTGCGGGCAAGTCGACGCTGATGAAGATCATCGCCGGCATCTACCAGCCCGACGCCGGCGAAATTCGCCTGCGTGGCAAGCCGATCACCTTTGAAACGCCGCTGGCCGCGCAAAAGGCCGGGATCGCGATGATCCACCAGGAACTCAACCTGATGCCCCATATGAGCATCGCCGAGAACATCTGGATAGGCCGCGAACAGCTCAACAGCCTGCACATGGTCAACCACCGCGAAATGCACCGCTGCACCGCCGAGTTGCTGGCGCGCCTGCGCATCAACCTCGACCCCGAAGAACAGGTCGGCAACCTGAGCATTGCCGAACGGCAGATGGTCGAGATTGCCAAGGCAGTGTCCTACGACTCCGACATCCTGATCATGGATGAACCCACCTCGGCCATTACCGACAAGGAAGTGGCCCACCTGTTTTCGATCATTGCCGACCTCAAGTCCCAGGGCAAAGGCATCGTCTATATCACCCACAAGATGAACGAAGTGTTCGCCATCGCCGATGAAGTGGCGGTGTTCCGCGACGGCCAATACATCGGCTTGCAACGGGCCGACAGCATGAACAGCGACAGCCTCATCTCGATGATGGTCGGGCGTGAATTGAGCCAGCTGTTCCCGGTGCGCGAAACGCCTATTGGTGAGCTGTTACTGTCGGTGCGCGACCTGAGCCTGGACGGCGTATTCAAGGATGTATCGTTCGACCTGCACGCCGGCGAGATCCTCGGTATCGCCGGGCTGATGGGCTCCGGGCGCACCAACGTGGCGGAAACCATTTTTGGTATCACCCCAAGTTCCAGCGGGCAAATCACCCTGGACGGCAAGGCGGTGCGCATTACCGACCCGCATATGGCCATTGAGAAAGGCTTTGCGCTGTTGACCGAAGACCGCAAGCTCAGCGGCCTGTTCCCGTGTCTGTCGGTGCTGGAGAACATGGAGATGGCGGTGTTGCCGCACTATTCGGGCAACGGTTTTATCCAGCAGAAAGCCTTGCGTGCCCTGTGTGAAGACATGTGCAAGAAGCTGCGGGTGAAAACCCCGTCACTGGAGCAATGCATCGACACCTTGTCCGGCGGTAATCAGCAAAAGGCCTTGCTGGCGCGCTGGCTGATGACCAACCCACGCTTGCTGATCCTGGATGAGCCGACGCGTGGTATCGATGTGGGCGCCAAGGCTGAGATCTATCGCTTGATCGCCTTCCTCGCCAGCGAGGGCATGGCGGTGATCATGATTTCTTCCGAACTGCCCGAAGTGCTCGGCATGAGCGACCGGGTGATGGTGATGCACGAAGGTGAGCTGATGGGCACCCTGGATCGCGCCGAGGCGACCCAGGAAAAAGTCATGCAGTTGGCTTCCGGGATGACCGCAGTCCACTGATCTACAGAATAAGAAGGTGATGGGTTATGAACGCAATAACAGACAACAAGCCGGCAACCGCGCCGGTCAAGAACCGTCGACGCATGCCCACCGAGCTGAGTATCTTCCTGGTGCTGATCGGTATCGGCCTGGTGTTTGAATTGTTCGGCTGGATCGTGCGCGACCAGAGCTTTCTGATGAACTCCCAGCGTCTGGTACTGATGATCCTGCAGGTGTCGATCATCGGCCTGCTGGCCATCGGTGTGACCCAGGTGATCATCACCACGGGCATCGACTTGTCGTCCGGCTCGGTGCTGGCCTTGTCAGCGATGATCGCCGCCAGCCTGGCGCAGACCTCCGACTTTTCCCGGGCAGTGTTTCCGTCCCTCACCGACTTGCCGGTGTGGATCCCGGTGGCGATGGGTTTGGGCGTAGGGCTTTTAGCGGGGGCAATCAACGGCAGCATTATCGCGGTCACCGGCATCCCGCCGTTTATCGCAACCCTGGGCATGATGGTCTCGGCCCGTGGCCTGGCACGCTATTACACCGAAGGCCAGCCGGTGAGCATGCTCTCGGACTCCTACACAGCGATCGGCCATGGCGCGATGCCGGTGATTATCTTCCTGGTGGTGGCGGTAATCTTCCACATTGCCCTGCGTTACACCAAGTATGGCAAGTACACCTATGCCATCGGCGGCAATATGCAGGCGGCGCGTACTTCGGGGATTAACGTCAAGCGTCACCTGATCATCGTCTATAGCATCGCCGGTCTTCTGGCGGGCCTGGCCGGCGTGGTGGCCTCGGCACGTGCAGCGACGGGGCAGGCCGGCATGGGCATGTCCTACGAGCTGGACGCGATTGCCGCCGCAGTGATCGGCGGTACCAGCCTGGCCGGTGGAGTAGGGCGCATCACCGGCACGGTGATCGGCGCGCTGATCCTCGGCGTCATGGCCAGCGGGTTTACCTTTGTCGGGGTGGATGCGTATATCCAGGACATCATCAAGGGCCTGATCATTGTGGTGGCGGTGGTGATCGATCAATACCGCAACAAGCGCAAGCTCAAGCGCTGAGTACCTGCCCTTGTAGGCGCGAGCTTGTGTGGCGAGCAAGCTTGCTTGCGGCGGGCGAAGCCCCCCCAAAAAGCCGGAGACTGCTGCGCAGTCGGCGGGAGCAAGCTCCCTCGCCACAGCAAGCTCGCGCCTACAGGGGATCAGGCACTTTCAACCGTTTGTCTTCTATATAGCTCCACAACACTGAATTTCTTGCTATAAACGCACTCCGATGACCGTTCGCCAAGCCCGTCCTGGTGCTTTTGGGGGTTGATCGGGAAAAAATGCCTTTCTTTTCAGTTGCTGCGCCCTCAAGTCGGCCTTAGACTGCCGCCCCTCGTAAATTGAGTGCCGGGTGGCGCTTGGAATGGATGGCGCCCTTCCGAGACCTGCACAGGTCGGCCGGAACGCTCCCTAATTCGCCTTAATGCACGTATTTTTTATAGAGAAATCAATGACAAAGGAAAAGTTGCTGGCCATGCCGGCGGATGACTACATGAATGCCGAACAGCACGCTTTTTTCGAGAAGTTGCTGCAAGACATGAAGGTGGAGCACCACGAGCGCATTGAGCAGAACCGTATCGCCATTGAGAGCCTGGACACCCCGGCCGACCCGGCTGACGCGGCTTCTGTCGAAGAAGAGCGCACCTGGCTGGTAAACGCCATTGACCGCGACCAGCGCATGCTGCCGCAACTTGAGCGTGCTCTGGAACGCATCAAGGAAGATTCCTTTGGCTGGTGTGACGACAGCGGCGAGCCTATCGGCCTCAAGCGCCTGCTGATCAGTCCTACCACCAAGTACTGCATCGAAGCGCAAGAGCGCCACGAGCAGATCGACAAGCACCAGCGTCAAGCCTGATGCGGTGAAGGGGGCGGCTCTCTAGCTGGCCGCCCTGGATCGGCATTGTTGCTGTTTATGCAATGAAGCTATTCCGTGGATAGCTTTTTCCAACTGGAATAAAGCCGTAGCATGGCCAACATTGTTAGCCAGCTAACTAATGCTGCGGAGAAGCTCCATGCAAAACAAAGTCGATGTGGCCGTAATGATCGGCAGTGGCGTACCCCAAACCCTGCGTGCCTTGGGCCAGCGAGCTTGCTGGGTGGTGTTGCTCAACGGTGAGCAGCGCGGCACTGCATTCGCCAGCCGGGACGAGGCGCAGGAATGCCAGGCTGCCTGGCAAGCGCTATTGCGCAGGGAAGCGTCAGACAGCCTGCATTGATCAAGCGCGGTGAGGCTCATGCAGCAGCGCATTGAGGTCATCCACTGCGGGAGCCCATTCTGCGTCGACCTGCAATTGTTCCCTGAGGAAGTTCGCCTGCTGTTCGCTCCAGAATGGCGCGTCGATGAGTTTTACATCATCGGGCAGTCGATGTTCGGCGGTAAAACGTTCGATGGCTTCCTGGCTGGAATCCAGCCCCAGTTGTTCGAACAGGGTTTCAAGAGTTGGGGTGGTGGTGTCCATAGCGTTCTCCATGCGGGCTTATCGTCATGCATGTGAGGGGCAGGGCACGCCAGAGTTCTATCGGATTGTCAGGTATTGAGCGCGCCGCAATCCACGGCGGTTTTCAGTGCCTTGGCCGCCTCTTTGCCAGCCACGGCCGCTGCGTCGGCGGTTTTGAACCAGCGGTCTTTCTCCACCTGGTGCGCGGTGACCTTGTTCAGCGGTGGTTTGGCTCGCATGATGATGACCGCTTGAAACTCACCGTCTACTTCCCTCGCATCGCCGTGGATAATAAATTCGCCAATATCAAATTCCGTCACGTATGGCTTTCCCTTCAAGGTAACCGCGTTGATGAAACCTGACCCGCGGGGGGCAAACTTCCATGGACAGGCCAGTATGGCAGTTGTTGAGGGGCAGTGGCGCGGTAAAGTCATCCAGGCGACGAAACGATTCCGCCGCCTGAGGCGTATAGCTTGGCTTCAAGGGACTTGGCCAGTTCGCAGGCTTTGATGTGATCGCTGCGAAACCCCTTGATCTTGCCGCTGGGCACTTCAAGAATATGAAAAAAGTTCTTTCCTGCGGGTACAACTTGGTAAAGCACCGAATTGGAGTACCCATTCAGGTTCAGCAGGCAGTAGTATTGCTGTTCGTCGGGACATGGTGAACGAGTGTGGAAAGACGTAGCGTCGTGTTGACGTCGTTGCATGCTCAGCTCCTGTCGATCGATCCGGTTAGCTTGTCTGCGTTGTTTCGGGTGGTTTTCACCCTGGTTGCTGTTCTAGTATTGTCGTCGGTAGTTCGTGACTGGTTCCATGCCCAGATGTTTTTTTGTGTTGGGGTGTCGGAAAACTGCATTTTTGATTGGGTTATTCTCTGAAGTCGGCAGACCCGTATTCTCGGGTCGTTGAACCTGTGATTTGCTGTATCACGGTTGACTTCCCATGAGGTCCGCCGTTGAGGTTTGTACTAGCCTTACGAGTTCTCTTCAGTTTTTTAATGACTCTGTATCGTGTCGTAACGGCCATTTTTTGTGCTGTTCGCTTTGGCGGCCAGTGCTTTTTTGATGTGGGGGCGTTTCCTTGGCAGTCAGTAATCTGGATATGCACGCGTTATTCGTGCTGGGTGATTTGCGCGCAAAGTTGGTCAAGCAGTTTCAATCTCGGTTTGTCTACGTCACCGAACAGACGCCGGAAGGTATTTATATCGCCGAAATCGATACCGAAACGGCGCTGGTCGTGGATGACAAGCCACGTCTGGAACTCAAAGTAGGTGACCATTTTCGCGCAGCGGTATTGCCCAGCCGCGAAGGTGGCAAGTTCGAATTGAGGTTTCGCGATATCAAGTTGACCGTCTACGGCCTCGGCGACTATGCCTTTGTGTCGTCGAACGAAGGCCAGGGTATTGTGTTCAAGGAAGGCCACAGCGTGATGCTGGTATTCGCCGCCCATGAGCAATTGCAGGAAGGGTTGACCAAGACCCTGAAGGCCGTGACTGGCAAAGCCGCCAAATGGCGCAAGGGTGAACTGGTGACCTTCAAGGCCAGCGAGTAAGCGATAAATACGCTGTGCATCTTTGTCTTTTGGAACCTCTACTACAGTTGAGTTGACTTAGCTATTCAGAGGCTTCGCGCATTCGCAGCAAAGCCGTTCGCCATGACTGCGAAAACGCGAGGTGCACAGGCATGAAAGGATTGAAGTCACTGCTGGCGGCGGGCCTGACGACCCTGAGTTTGTCATTGCCGGTATCGGCCGCCCAGGCACCGGTGCATTTTGCCGACCTGAACTGGGAAAGCGGCAGCCTGATCACTGAAGTATTGCGTTTTATCGTCGAGAAGGGCTATGACCTGCCCACCGACACCTTGCCTGGTACCACCATTACCCTGGAAACCGCCCTGGCCAAGAATGACATCCAGGTGATCGGCGAGGAATGGGCAGGCCGCAGCCCGGTGTGGGTCAAGGCTGAAGCCGAAGGCAAGGTGGCGGGCCTGGGCGATATCGTCAAAGGTGCGACCGAAGGCTGGTGGGTGCCGGAATACGTGGTCAAGGGTGACCCCTCCAAAGGGCTAAAACCCCTGGCTCCAGACCTCAAAAGCGTACAGGACCTGGCGCGCTACAAGGACGTGTTCAAAGACCCTGAGTCTCCGGGCAAGGGGCGCTTTCTGAACAGCCCCATTGGCTGGACCTCCGAAGTGGTCAACAAACAGAAACTCAAGGCTTATGGCCTGGACGACAGCTACGTGAACTTCCGCAGCGGTTCGGGGGCGGCGCTGGATGCGGAGATTGCCTCGTCGATTCGCCGGGGCAAGCCCGTGCTGTTCTATTACTGGTCGCCGACCCCGTTGATGGGGCGCTATAAATTGATCCAGCTGGAAGAACCGCCATTTGATGCAGCTGCGTGGAAGACCCTGACTGACGCAGACAACCCGAACCCGAAGCCGACACGCTCATTGGCTTCCAAGCTGAGCATTGGCGTGTCGACGCCGTTCCAGCAGGAACATCCACAGATTGCCCAGTTCTTCGAGAAGGTCGAGTTTCCCATCGAGCCGCTTAACAAAGCCTTGGCGACGATGAGCGAGCACCACACGCCGCCTCGGGAGGTGGCCCAGGCGTTTCTCAAGGAACATCCGCAGGTGTGGAAGGCCTGGTTGACGGAAGATGTGGCGCAGAAGGTCGAGGCGAGCCTCAAGTAACCGGCGGTCTTTGTATCGAGTGAAGATCAAGATGTGGGAGTTGGCTTGCCTGCGTTGACTGAGTGTCAGACAACATATTTTTATGCTGACCCACCGCTATCGCAGGCAAGCCAGCTCCCACATTCAATTGCATTTCAAGTCAACGGTCGTTGCAGCGTTAGAACTTGGTCTGTACGGCCAGCTCAAAGGTCCTCGGTGATCCCAGATAATACGCCGGCGACACATGGGCAAACTCGGCATACACCTCGTTAGTCAGGTTGCGTACGCGCCCGGTTATCGAGGTATGCGCATCCACCTTATAGCGCAGGAAGGTGCCGAACAGCGTATAGGCCGGTACGGTCTGGGTGTTGGCATTGTCTGCATACACCTGGGCGACATAGCGCGCATCCACCCCACCTTGCCAATTCTCGGCAAAGTCATAGGTCAACCACAGGTTGCCCACGCGCTTGGGCACGTTGGTTGGCGTATTGCCCTTGCGCGACACCACGGCGCCGCTGGCGATTTTCTCGTTGAACTCATCGTACTGCGCGTCCACCCAGGCGAAGTTGCCTTCGGCCAATAGCCTCGGCGTGATGCGCAACGAACTGGCCAGTTCGATGCCCTTGGACGACTGCGCGCCCACCGGGATGCTGCTGGTCGGGTCCAGCGGGTCGGTGACGGCGAAGTCCTTGCGTTCGATCCTGTACGCGGCGACCGTGGCGGAACCGCGGCCCTCCAGGTAATCGAACTTGCTGCCGATTTCCCATTGCTTGCCGGTGGACACGTCGAACACCTGGGTAGTGGTGTTGGGCTGTTCGACGGCGGTGCTGTATTGCACATAGACGTTGGCGGAGGGGATGAACTGATAGGTCAGGCCCACCCGGCCCGTTACCGGCTCCCAACTGCGCTTGAAGTGTCGCGGGTTGGTGGCGGTGATCGTACGATGGTTGGTCACGTCCAGATCGATGGCGTCATAGCGCAGGCCAGTCAGCAGCGAGAGCTTATCCGTCAGTCCCAGACGGTTTTCCACGAACAGTGCCTTGGTCGTCACCTGGTTGGTCTTGTCCTTGACGAAACCTGGCCGGGTACCGGGAATATCATAGAAGTGCCCCGGGTCGTAGTGGTTCGGGTCTACGGTACTTTTGCCCGGCACGTTCAACGGGCTGTTAGTGGTGCTGTTGATCTTGTACTCAAAACCGCCGGACCAAGTGGTGGCGAGGCCGAAGACGCTCGTGTCATGGCGCAGTTCGAACTGGTTGCCGTTCTGCTCGCCCTGATGCCGCACCTGATAGGCCGTCGAGCGGTTCACCGCGCTGTTGTCGGCGTTGTATTGGTAGGTCTCCAGGTTGCGGTAGTCGCGCTGGCTGTCGAGGTGGTAGAGGGTATTTTTCAGTGTGGTGCTGTCGTTGATCCGGTAGTCGATGATCGAGCGTGCCCAGATCGTGCGTTGCTCATAACGGCCGTCGGCTACGTTGTAGTTATTGAAGCGGTTGTGCTTGTCGATCTTCAGCTCACCGGCCTTGGGGTTGAGCACCGGCGTGCCCCAGTACGGGCTGTCTTCATGTTCGTCCTGATACTCCAGGGCCAGGGTGTGGGACAGGTTCGTGGTGAGGTCGCTGAGCAGGGAAAACGCCACGCTCCAGGCATCGCGCTGGTCGCGGTCGATGTAGCTGTGATTGGTGTTGCGGCTCACATCCAGGCGGGCGTAGTGCTGCACCTCGGTGCCGGGTTCGGTCAGCGCATGGTTGAGGCCGAACGCCATACCGGCGGTGTCGTAACTGCCATAGCTCAGTTGGCCCTCGATGGCCTGTTCCTCGCGGCTTGCCAGCTTGGTCACGTAGTTCAGCGAGCCACCCACTGAGCCTGCGCCGTTGATCAGGGAGGAGGGGCCGCCTACCAGTTCGACGCGGTCATAGATCCACGCATCCACCGGTCGCGCCAGGCCCGTGGCGACATTGATGCCGTTGAACATCTGGGTGATCTGGCTGCTGGTAAACCCTCGGTACGAGACAAACCCGCCAAACCCAGGCGGCGCGCTGGCGTTGACGCCGGGCAGGGTATTGGCCGCATCGCGGAAGGTCTTGGCGCCGTGGCGCTCGATATCGTTGCGGTTAGCAATGGCCACCGACGCCGGCGTTTCCCGCACGCTCAGGCCCAGGCGCGAGGCCATGCCGCTGGATTGGTCCAGGGCCAGCCCAGGCTCGGCACTTTGCTCGCCGTCGATGGTGGTTGGCGCCAACTCAAGGGCCGAGGCGCAAACAGGCAGGCAGCCGAACAGGCCCGCCAACAGGGGTAAATGTTTCATGGTTGAATCCTGAAAACTTGGCTCGAAAACAACGCACTGCTCCCCGTACACCTTACGGAAACGAAGCGGTGCAGATCAGAACGCGCAGGGATCAGGCGAAGGCAGGTGGCGCGCGCGGATTAGCCGCAGGCCAGGTGAAGCGGGCGGGAATGTCGGCGGCGAGCACCACCGCTGCGGGTGGCGCATGGGGTTGCGGCAGGACTGCCACATTCAGGTGGGAGTTGAGCGCCGGGCCCATGCCGCCGGTAGAACACAGCGGGCAACCAAACGCCTTCGACAGCGTTGGCAGGCTCTCATCCGTAGAATTGCTGGGCAGGGGCGCCTGGGTACGTGGGTCCACCGTACAGAACTGGCCGCTGATGCCGTTGAGCTGCATCCCCACCATCTGCCCATGACCAATGCTGCAGGCGAACACATTGAACAGGACGCAGCAGTAGAGCGTCCAGGCAATGAGTGAGCGGTCGGCACGGGCGAGTTTCATGGGGCAGCACTTTATCATCAGCGACCGACGAAATGCCTGCAAAAAAACTCAGGGCGGCTATCCTCATTCGCACATTTTTGTGGAGCGCCGACCATGAGCTTTGTGATTGCGCGATGGATCGTCGGGGTATTTACCTTCATCAGCATGGTGCATCTGTATTGGGCTGCGGGTGGCAAGCTCGGCAGCCTGGCCGCTATCCCGCAACTGCCCGGAGAGTTTGCCAGCGGGCCGCGACCGGCGTTCAAACCGTCGGCGCTGGGTACTTTTCTGGTGGCGATGGGGCTGGTGGCGATTGCCTTGCTCGTGTGTCTGCGCGCCGGGCTGTATTTCTCGCCGGTGTCCCACGGGGCGTTGCAGTGGGGTATCAGCGCGATTGCCGTGCTGATGTTTGCCCGAGCGATTGGGGATTCGGAGCTGGTGGGGTTTTTCAAGAAGGTCGGCGGGTCGAGGTTTGCTCGCCTGGATACCTATTTCTATTCGCCGTTGTGCCTGGTGTTGGGCGCCGGCTTGCTGGTGGTGGCGTGGAGCTGAGCCTGAGCCCACAGATACCTGGCTGACACCGCGCAATCCAAATGTGGGGGCTGGCTTGCCTGCGATGCAGACACCTCGGTCTACCAGCCAAACCGGGTTGATCCCTTCGCAGGCAAGCCAGCTCCCACCTTCAACCACGCTCGACAGGTAAGCCCGAGCGCCACCAAGCCCCTGTGGCCGCCATTTGATTCACCTCCAAGTATTTCCCAGACAAAAACACACCCCCCGGTTTTATAGCGCTTGACCTTCCCAGTATGGCAAGCCGGATAAAAACCCCAAGTGTCGGTTTGTCTTGAAAATTCCAAGGAGGGTGAACGATGTACACCAAACCAGTAAGCCTCATTACCGGGGCGTTGGCCGTAGCATTGATGCTCGGCGGATGCTCGGACAATGCGCCGCCAGCTGCAGCAGCCAAGCCACCCGGCGTGCCGGTCGCCCAGGTGGTGGCGCGTGCGGTGACGCCGTTTGTGGAGTACACCGGTTCGTTGACCGCCATCGACCAGGTTCAATTGCGACCGCGAGTCAGTGGCTATCTGCAAAGTGTCAGCGTGCCCGAAGGGCAGTTCGTGGCCAAGGGCAGTCCACTGTTTGTGATCGATCCGCGTATGTTCCAGGCGGCAGTGAACGCAGCCAAGGCACGTCTGCGCGAGGCCGAGGCCAATGCGTTGCTGGCCCAGGCCGAGCATGGCCGTGCCGAGCAGTTATATGCCAAGAAGGTGGTGGCACGTGATCGTCTCGACACCGCCGTTGCTTCGTTGAACGCCGGCAGAGCGCAGGTGGAGGCCGCCAAGGCTGCGTTGGATACAGCCCAACTTGACCTGAGTTACACCCGCGTCACCGCACCTATCA
Source organism: Hoplolaimus galeatus (assembly GCA_016432905.1). Taxonomy (NCBI): domain Eukaryota; kingdom Metazoa; phylum Nematoda; class Chromadorea; order Rhabditida; family Hoplolaimidae; genus Hoplolaimus; species Hoplolaimus galeatus. The sequence continues at coordinate 39,965 of JAEHOL010000019.1, forward strand.
GCGGGCGTATCGACCGCGCCCTGGTGACGGAAGGCAACTATGTCACCCGTGGGGAAACAGCGCTGACCACGATTGTTTCCATCGACCCCTTGCATGTGTATTTCGATGTGGATGAACGCACCTACCTGCATTCGTTGGCAGCGACGCGGCAACACGCCGGGTCCAAGGGCGACCAAGCCGCCAAGGTCATGGTGGCGATGCTCAACGACACCACCTATGCACGGGCCGGTCGCGTGGATTTTCTGGCCAACTCGGCTGACCGCAAGACTGGCACGGTGCGCGTGCGTGCGGTAGTGGAGAACCCGGATGGGCGCTTGACGCCGGGGCTGTTCGCCAAGGTCAAGCTGGATACCGGCGCGGCGCAACCCCGGGTGTTGATTGCCGACCAATCCATCGGCACCGACCAGGGCCGTCGCTATGTGCTGGTAGTCGGTGAAGGTGATAAAACCGAATACCGCCCGGTGGAACTGGGCCCAGTGGTCGACGGCCTGCGGGTCATCGAACAGGGGCTGCAACCGGGCGAGCGCATTGTCGTCAAAGGGCTGGTGCGCCCCGGCATGCAGGTGACACCGCTGGCTGCCAGTATTGAGGGCAAGCCGCTTGAGGCTCCGCTGGCGGTGGGGGGCGTGCAATGAGCTTCCCACGCTTTTTCATTGACCGACCGATCTTCGCCATTGTCCTGTCGGTGTTGATGATGATCGGCGGCATCGTAGCCTTCTTCCATCTACCGTTGAGCGAATATCCCGCCGTCACGCCGCCCACGGTGCAAGTGACGGCGTCGTATCCGGGGGCCAACCCGCAGGTAATTGCCGAGACGGTGGCGGCGCCGCTGGAACAGGTGATCACCGGGGTGGAAGGCATGCTTTACATGACCTCGCAGTCGGCCACCGATGGCCGCATGATCCTGACCGCGACCTTCGCCCAGGGCACCAACGCGGACATGGCGCAGATCCAGGTGCAGAACCGTGTTTCGCGAGCTTTGCCGCGCTTGCCCGAAGAGGTGCAGCGCCTGGGCGTGGTCACGCAGAAAACCTCGCCGGACATCCTCATGGTGGTCCACCTGCTGTCCCCCGACCAACGTTATGATCCGCTCTATATCTCCAACTATGCCTACCTGCAGGTGCGCGATGAGTTGTCGCGCCTGCCGGGGATCAACGATGTGCTGGTGTGGGGCGCGGGTGAATACAGCATGCGCCTGTGGCTCGACCCGGACCTGATCGCCGCCCGTGGCTTGACCGCCGGTGATGTGATTGCTGCCGTGCGCGAGCAGAACGTGCAAGTGGCCGCCGGCTCGGTCGGCCAGGCGCCGGACTCTACTGCGGCGTTCCAAGTCACGGTCAATACCCTCGGGCGCCTGACGGACGAAGAGCAGTTCGGCGATATCATCATCCGCACCGGCGATAACGGCCAGGTCACGCGCCTGCGTGATGTGGCCCGTATCGAGATGGGCGCCGATGCCTACGCGCTGCGCAGCCTGTTGGACGGCGAGCCGGCGGTGGCCTTGCAGATCATCCAGAGCCCAGGGGCCAATGCCCTCGATGTGGCGCAGTCGGTGCGCGAGACCATGCAGCGTCTGCAAACCAACTTCCCCGAGGGGCTGGTGTCGCGGATTGCCTATGACCCCACCGTGTTTGTGCGCGCTTCGCTGGAGTCGGTGGCCATCACGCTGATGGAAGCGATCCTGCTGGTGGTGATCGTGGTGGTGGTGTTCCTGCGCAACTGGCGTGCGTCGCTGATTCCTTTGATGGCCGTGCCGGTGTCGATCATTGGCACCTTTGCGGTCATGCACCTGATGGGCTTTTCCCTCAATACCTTGTCGCTGTTTGGCCTGGTGCTGTCGATTGGCATCGTGGTCGACGATGCAATCGTGGTGGTGGAGAACGTCGAGCGGCATATCGAGAACGGCGAGGAGCCGATGCAGGCTGCGCGACGGGCGATGGGCGAGGTCACCGGCCCTATCATTGCGATCACCTCGGTGCTGGCGGCCGTGTTCATTCCCACCGCGTTTCTCAGTGGCCTGCAAGGCGAGTTCTATCGGCAATTTGCGCTGACCATCGCGATTTCCACTATCCTCTCGGCGGTCAACTCGTTGACCCTCAGCCCGGCGCTGGCTGGCCTGTTGCTGCGGCCACGGCATGCGGCCTTGGTGCATGACCCGCGCAGCCTGCGTGGTCGCGCCACGCGGCTGCTTGAGGTGCTGGGCCGGCCGTTTCAGCGAGCGCCACAAGCCTATGGCAATACCGTGCGCAAGGTCGTCGGCCGTCGCGGCGTGGCGCTGTTGGCCTACGGCGGTTTGCTCGCGTTGACCTGGTTCGGCTTCAACGCGGTACCGGCCGGCTTCGTGCCGATGCAAGACAAATACTACCTGGTCGGCATCGCCCAACTGCCGAACGCGGCCTCGTTGGAGCGTACCGATGCGGTGGTGCGGCAAATGTCGAAAATCGCCCTGGATGAGCCGGGGGTCGAGAGCGTCGTGGCGTTCCCGGGGCTGTCGGTCAACGGCTTCGTCAACGTCCCGAATGCGGCGGTGATGTTCGTGATGCTTGATCCGTTCAAAGAACGCACCTCGCCGGATATGACAGCGGTCGCCATCGCCGGGCGCCTGCAAGCCAAGTTCGCGAGCATCCCCGACGGCTTCCTCGGGGTGTTCCCACCGCCGCCGGTACCGGGGCTCGGGGTCACCGGGGGCTTCAAGCTGCAGGTCGAGGACCGTGGCGGCGTCGGGCTGGAGGCGCTGGTGCAGCAGACCCAGGTACTGATGACCAAAGCCACTGAGTCAGGCCAGGTGGCCGGACTGATGACCAGCCTGGACGTCAATGCGCCGCAACTGAATGTCGACATCGACCGCACCCAGGTCAAGAGCCAGGGCGTGCGACTGGCGGATGTGTTCGAGTCGCTGCAGGTCTATCTGGGGTCGCTGTACGTCAACGATTTCAACCGGTTTGGCCGCACCTACAAAGTCACGGCCCAGGCCGACGCGGACCATCGCATGCAGGCCGAAGCCATTGGCCGCCTGCAGGTGCGCAATGCCGCCGGGGACATGCTGCCGTTATCAGCGTTTGTCACGGTCACGCCGAGCTCCGGGCCTGACCGGGTGATTCACTACAACGGCTATCCCTCGGCGGATATCTCTGGCGGCGCGATGCCAGGGGTCAGCTCCGGGCAGGCGGTTGCGCTCATGGAGCGCCTGGCCCAGGAGGTACTGCCCGAGGGCGTGACCTATGAATGGACAGACCTGACCTACCAGCAAAAGCTCGCCGGCTCATCGGCCCTGTTTATTTTCCCGCTGTGTGTGCTGCTGGCTTATCTGATCCTTGCCGCGCAGTACAACAGTTGGCTGCTGCCGTTGGCGGTGTTGCTGATCGTGCCCATGTGCCTGCTCAGCGCAATCCTCGGCGTGTGGCTGGTGGAGGGCGACAACAACGTGTTCGTGCAGATCGGGTTGGTGGTGCTGGTGGGCTTGGCGGCGAAAAACGCCATCCTGATCGTCGAGTTTGCCCGCAGCCTCGAAGCCGAAGGCGCCAGCCCATTGGAAGCGGTGATCCACGCCTGTCAATTGCGCCTGCGCCCGATCCTGATGACGTCCCTGGCGTTTATCGCCGGCGTAGTCCCGCTGGTATTTGCCAGTGGCGCCGGCGCCGAGATGCGCCATGCCATGGGGGTTGCGGTGTTTGCCGGGATGTTGGGCGTGACGCTGTTCGGCCTGTTCCTGACGCCCGTGTTCTATGTGGTGATGCGCAGCCTGGCGCTGCGCGTGCAGCGTCAGGGGGCGAGTCCGACGGTGCAGCTAAAGGAGAGCGCATCATGAAACAGGCGTATCCAGCTTTTCTGTTGTCGTTGACCCTGCTGGCCGGTTGCGGCTCGGTTGGGCCTGATTACTCCGCGCCGGTGCTGCCTGCTGCGCAGCGGGCGACGAGCTTCGGCGCGCCCATCGCCGGGCTTGGTCCGGGCGAGGTCGAAGTGCAGTGGTGGCAAGTGTTCGACGAGCCGGCATTGAGCCAATTGATCCAACAGGCACTGGCTGCCAACCACGACATCGGCATCGCCGTCGCACGCCTGGACGAAGCCAAGGCGCTGTTGCGCGAAAGCCGCCAAGGGTTCCTGCCCAGCGGCGGCGCTGCCCTGGGCTACGAGCACCGCCAGCGTAGCGAGGTAGAGACCCCGTTCGGCGAGCAGCGCTCTATTGAAACCACCCGCGCGGCGGTGGATGCAGCCTGGGAAATCGACTTGTTTGGGCGCGTGCGTCGCTCGGTGGAGGCGGCCCAGGCCCAGGCGGGGTCGCGTCAGGCATTGCTGCGCAGCGTGCAAGCGAGCGTCGCGGCGACGGTCGCGGCAACCTGGTTCGAGTTACAAGGGATCGAAGCCGAACAGGCGGTGGTCGCGGATATCAGCCAGAGTCAGCGCGACAGCCTGGGCCTGGTGGGGCAGATGGTCAGCGTCGGCGCCGCCACCGAATTCGACCGGCTGCGGGCCGAGGCCTTGTTGCGCAATGTCGAGGCGGTAGCGCCTGACCTGGAGCGACGTCGCGCCAAGTCAACCAACGCGCTGGCGGTGCTGCTGGGGCAAGCGCCCCAGGGGTTCAAGCCACCGCTGGCCCGGCCTGGGCGTGAAACCTTGAACCTGCGCACGTTGCAGGTGGGAGACCCGGCCGGCTTGTTGGCGCGCCGCGCCGATATTGCCACGGCCGAACGCACGCTGGCGGCTGCGACCGCGCAGATTGGCGTGGAAACCGCTGGCTTGTATCCGGACATCCAGGTGCAGGGCTCTATCGGTTTACTGGCCGGAAGTCTCAGCGCCCTGGGCGATGCGGGCATGCAGTCGAACTTTATCGCGCCGGTGATTCGCTGGTCGTTGCTGGACACCGGGCGCGTACGAGCGCGGATTGCCGCCAGCGAAGCACGTACCCAAGCCGCGTTGATCGCCTATGACCAGACCGTGTTGCGGGCCCTGCAGGAAACCGATGATGCGTTCCAGGCTAACCGTGCGGCCGGCAACGCTCTGGGCTTGCGGCTGTTGGAGGCGGCGGCCAACCGTGAGGCAGCCAGCTTTGCGCGCGAGCGGTTTGCGCAAGGCGAGGGCGTATACCTGGATGTGCTTGAGGCCGAACGCGCGGACTTCACCAGCCGCCGGGCATTGACGGCGGCGCGCACGGAACAGCGCTTGGCGGTGGTGGGGATCTATAAGGCCTGTCTCTTATACACA
>JAEHOL010000020.1:0-37436 GCA_016432905.1 Hoplolaimus galeatus
GAACCCGCGCAACCGGGGTGGAAGCACCGGTCACGTATTAGCGAAACGCTCGGTCACGTTCACCGAAATCCGCACCCTGGGCCATCACCTCGACCAACTGCTGGAGCTGCAACAGGAAATGCCCCTGGTGCTGGTGGACCGCAAGGTCGCGCCGCTGCACAGCGACCTGGTGGGCCTGGATAACCCGGCGGCGGTGCGCATGGCGGTGGGACACCTGGAGCTGCAGGGTTACCGCGACGTGCTGCTCGTAAGCGAGACCACCGACGGCACCAGTTCACGTTTGGAGCGCCTGGAGAGTTTCAATCACGAAATTGCCAAGCGCCCGGCGTTGACAGGCGCCGTGGTTGAACTGGATGGCAACCTGGAAAAGCGTCTGCAAGCCTTTCTCGCCAAACCCGGCCCCAAGGCACTGTTTTGCGCCAACGGCGTGGCCGCACTGGCCTGCACCCGGGTGCTCAAGGCGCTGGGCTGCGACCTGTTCGGCGAGGTGGGCTTGATCGCCCTGGATGACCTGGACTGGTACCCGCTGGTGGGCAACGGCATCACCGCCCTCGCCCAACCGACGCAAGCGATTGGCGCCAGCGCCTTCGACTGTTTGCTCAAGCGCCTGCGCGGCGATACCGCCCCCACCCGCACCCTGGATTTTTTACCCGAGCTGATTATCCGCGGCTCGACGCCCCCTTATGACCCTGGCTTTACTGTGGCGAGGGAGCTTGCTCCCGCTGCGGTGCGAAGCGCCGCCAAGAGCCGGTGACTGCTGCGCAGTCAAACGGGAGCAAGCTCCCTCGCCACAAGCAGTCAGTGTGTTCTTGTCGATAAAAATGAAACCGGTTTCAGAGGTAAACAACAATGCATAAATACCCCGTCTCCATCAGCCTTTCCAGCTACGGCGCCGACCTGGTTCGCCAGCAGGGCCAATTGAGTTTTGTCGCATTGCTTAGCGCTGCCGGTGCCCAGCGCATTGAATGGCGTGAGGAGCTGCTGACCGACGAACACCCCGCCACCCTGGCCCAGGCCGCTGCCGCGCAAGGCCTGGACAGCGTGTTTTCCTCGCCCCTGGAACTCTGGGTCGCCGGCCGAGCCCAGCCCAATGCCGAGCTGGCCGCTACCCTGGACCGCGCCCAGGCCTTTGGCTCGGGTTGGCTGAAGGTGTCCCTCGGTTACTTCACCGACACAAACGACTTGGAAAGCCTGCACGCCTTGCTCAATCGCCACCCGGTCAAGCTGCTGGTGGAAAACGACCAGACCCTGCACGGTGGGCGCATTGAACCGATGCAACGGTTTTTTACCGAAGTCGAACGCCTGGGCCTGCCGGTGAAAATGACCTTCGATATCGGTAACTGGCAGTGGCAAGACCAGTCCGCGCTCACTGCTGCGCGGTTGCTGGGCCGGCATGTGGATTACCTGCACTGCAAGGCCGTGGCCCGTCGCGCCGATGGCAAGCTCGTCGCCTTGCCGCCGGGCGCCACCGACCTGCATCTGTGGGAACAACTGCTTAAACACATGACTCAAGGTATTACCCGGGCAGTGGAATTTCCGTTGCAGGGCGATGACCTGACCGAAGTCACCGCGCAACAGGTCGCGACCCTGGCCCGCCTTGGCCAACCCCATGTGGAGAACGCCCATGTCTGAGCTCGATATCCTGTCGTTTGGCGAAACCATGGCGATGTTTGTCGCCGAACAGACCGGCGACCTGGCGCAGGTCGGGCAGTTTCACAAACGCATTGCCGGCGCCGACAGCAACGTCGCCATCGGCCTGTCGCGCCTGGGGTTCAACGTGGCCTGGCTGAGCCGCGTGGGTAACGACTCCCTCGGGCGTTTTGTGGTCGATACCCTGACTAAAGAAGGACTCGATTGCCACCATGTGGCCGTCGACCCGCTGAACCCCACCGGCTTTCAACTCAAATCCCGGGAAGAGGCCGGCGCCGACCCTCAAGTGGAGTACTTTCGCAGAGGCTCGGCGGCCAGCCACTTGTCCATCGATGCCATCCATCCGACGCTGCTGCAAGCCCGCCATCTGCACGCCACCGGCATTCCGCCAGCGCTGTCCGATGCCACTCGCGCACTGTCGTTCGAGCTGATGACCCAAATGCGCAAGGCCGGACGCAGTGTGTCGTTCGACCCGAACCTGCGCCCGTCCCTGTGGGCCAGCCAGGCGCAGATGATCCGCGAAATCAATGCGCTGGCTGCTTTGGCCGACTGGGTCCTGCCGGGCCTGGGCGAAGGTCGCCTGCTGACCGGTTTTGACGACCCGGAAGACATCGCCGCGTTCTATCTCGACCAGGGCGCCGAAGCCGTGGCGATCAAGCTCGGCGCCGAGGGCGCCTATTACCGCACCCATATGGACCAGGGTTTTGTCGCCGCCGTACCGGTGGCCAAGGTCGTGGATACCGTGGGCGCCGGCGATGGCTTTGCCGTGGGCATGATCAGCGCCCTGCTGGAAAACTTGAGCTTCCCCGAGGCCGTACAGCGAGGTAACTGGATCGGCAGCCGCGCCGTGCAGAGCCGTGGCGATATGGAAGGTTTGCCGACCCGCGCTGAATTACCCACTCGATCCGTTGCGTGACCCATTACCTGTTGCCACAACTACAACAAGCTCAGGAGCAACCCCATGGAAACCGTGAAACTCGCCACCCGTCGCTGGTGGTACATCATGCCTATCGTGTTTATCACCTACAGCCTGGCCTACCTCGACCGCGCCAACTACGGCTTCGCCGCCGCGTCCGGCATGGCCGAAGACCTGATGATCACGCCAGGCATGTCTTCGCTGCTCGGTGCGCTGTTTTTCCTTGGCTACTTTTTCTTCCAGGTGCCGGGGGCGATCTACGCGCAAAAGCGCAGCGTCAAGAAACTGATCTTCGTCAGCCTGATCCTCTGGGGCGGCTTGGCGACACTGACTGGCGTGGTGTCCAACGCCTACATGCTGATCGTCATCCGCTTCATGCTCGGGGTGGTCGAGGCCGCCGTGATGCCGGCCATGCTGGTGTACCTGTGCCACTGGTTCACCCGTGCCGAACGCTCACGGGCCAACACGTTCCTGATCCTCGGCAACCCGGTCACCATGCTGTGGATGTCGGTGGTGTCGGGCTACCTGGTGCAGCATTTCAGCTGGCGCTGGATGTTCATCATCGAGGGCCTGCCGGCGGTGTTGTGGGCGTTTATCTGGTGGAAGCTGGCCGATGAGCGCCCCAAGGATGCCAAGTGGCTGAGCGACGCCGAAAAGCACAGCCTGGAAACCGCCCTCGCCGCCGAGCAGGTGGGGATCAAGGCCGTGAAAAACTACGCCGAGGCGTTCCGTTCGCCCAAGGTGATCATTCTTGCGTTGCAGTTTTTCTGCTGGAGCATTGGCGTGTACGGCTTCGTGCTGTGGTTGCCATCAATCCTCAAGGCCGGTTTGCAGATGGACATGGTCGAAGCCGGCTGGCTCTCGGCCCTGCCCTATCTGGCGGCGGTGATTGGCATGCTCGTGGTGTCCTGGGGTTCGGACAAGCTGCAGAAACGTAAGCGTTTTGTCTGGCCGCCGCTATTGATTGCGTCGATTGCCTTCTACGCGTCCTACGTGCTGGGCGCCGAACACTTCTGGTGGTCCTACACCCTGCTGGTGATCGCCGGGGCCTGCATGTATGCACCCTACGGCCCGTTTTTCGCCATCGTCCCGGAAATCCTCCCGGCCAACGTCGCCGGTGGCGCCATGGCGCTGATCAACAGCATGGGCGCCCTGGGCTCGTTCGGTGGCTCGTACCTGGTGGGCTACCTCAACAGCAGCACCGGCTCGCCCGGCGCTTCGTACCTGCTGATGAGCGGCGCGCTGCTGCTTTCCGTGGTGCTGACGATTTTCCTCAAGCCCGGCGCCAGTGACCGCTCGCCGACGCCAACCCTGGAGTTGAAGGTAAAAACCTCATGAAAAAATCTGTCGTGCTGTACAAAAAACTGTCCACGCCGCTCATGGCTCGTCTGCACGAGCAGGTCGATGTCACGCTGATTGACGCTCTGGATGAAACCGGCCTGGCCAACCTGCGCGATGCCCTCCCTAACGCCCACGGCCTGCTGGGGGCAAGCCTGCGCCTGGATGCCCAGTTGCTCGACCTGGCACCCAAGCTGGAAGCAGTGGCCAGCGTCTCGGTGGGCGTCGACAACTACGATATCGATTACCTGACCCAACGCGGCATCCTGCTCAGCAACACTCCAGACGTGCTCACCGAAACCACCGCCGACACCGGCTTTGCGCTGATCCTGGCCACCGCCCGGCGCGTGGTCGAGCTGGCCGACATGGTGCGCGCCGGCCAATGGAACAAAAATATCGGCCCGGCGCATTTTGGCAGCGATGTACATGGCAAGACCCTGGGCATTATCGGCATGGGCCGCATCGGCGAAGCCCTGGCCCAACGCGGGCATTGTGGCTTCGGCATGCCAGTGATCTACCACAGCCACTCACCCAAGCCGGCGGTTGAAGCGCGCTTTGGCGCGCAGTACCGCAGCTTGCAGGACTTGCTCAAAGAGGCTGATTTTGTCTGCCTGACCCTGCCGTTGACCGCTGAGACCGAGAAGTTGATTGGCGCCGAGGAATTCGCGCTGATGGGGCCGGAGACGATTTTTATCAATATCTCCCGAGGCAAGGTGGTGGACGAGGCGGCCCTGGTGCAAGCGTTGCAGCAACGCACCATCCGCGCGGCGGGGTTGGATGTGTTTGAGAAGGAGCCGCTGGATCACGCGTCGCCGTTGTTGCGGTTGAACAATGTGGTAGCCACGCCGCATATTGGTTCGGCCACCCATGAGACGCGGGAGGCGATGGCCAAGTGTGCGGTGGAGAATCTCCTGGCGGCATTGGCTGGCGAAAAGCCGGTAAACCTGGCGAATCCAGGGGCATGGCGGCACTGACACAACACAAGAGCAAAGAGCTGGCTTGCCTGCGATAGCCATAGGTATCTACACAACTCTGAAGCGATCGACGGTAACCACGATGCTAAGCGAGCCGCTCTTGATCTGGCTTTTGATCTGAAGCGCCCCGTCAAACCACGCTGGCCGAACGCAGGCGAGGTGCCGAGTGGTGGGGCGAAGGCCTTTTGGTTACTTTTGGGCCTTTCCAAAAGTGCCCCGCTGTAAGAGCGGAACCATAGGTGGCCGTTACCGCAGGAACGGATATGTACGCGGTCAGATCCAACATCCTGGTCGGCTGTAAGGCTGCCATCGCAGGCAAGCCAGCTCCCACATTTGGATTGCGGCGCGTCAGTTAGATCAGCGTCGGCTGTCAGTCCGTCACGGGAGCAAGCGCCCTCGCCACAGGTCCAGCACCGGCCCAAGTTGTGTAGATCCCTATACTGCGATAGCGGTAAGCCAACCCATGATGTGCTGACTGTAAGATTGCCATCGCAGGCAAGCCAGCTCCCACAGGGTGTTGTGGCAGCAGTTAGACGACGAACCTGGCCACCATCCCATTCAAATCCACCGCCAGCCTCGACAGTTCATGGCTGGCCGCGCTGGTCTGGTTGGCGCCCGCCGCCGACTGGGTGGCCAGGTCGCGGATGTTGACCAGGTTGCGGTCCACCTCGCGGGAGACCTGGGCCTGTTCTTCCGAAGCGCTGGCAATCACCAGGTTGCGTTCGTTGATCAGGCTGATAGACGCAGTGATCTGCTCCAGTGAGGCGCCGGCTGCACGTGCCATTTCCAGGGTGCTCTGGCTGCGCTGGTTGCTCTGTTGCATGGACTGCACCGCCTCCCCGGTACCGTTCTGGATGCCGGCGACCATTTTCTCGATTTCCTGGGTCGACTGCGCGGTGCGATGGGCCAGGGCGCGCACTTCATCGGCGACCACCGCAAAGCCCCTTCCGGCCTCGCCGGCACGGGCGGCTTCAATCGCTGCGTTGAGCGCCAGCAGGTTGGTTTGCTCGGCAATCGCGCGGATCACATCCAGCACCTTGCCGATATCCCGGCCCTGAGCGGCCAGGCCCTCGATCATCGCGGAGGTGTTCTGCACGTCCTGAGTCATGGTCTGGATCGCGCCGACAGTTTCCATCACCCGATCACGGCCTTCCCGCGCCGCCTGGTTGGACTGCCCGGACGCCTCGGAGGTGGAAACCGCGTTACGCGCCACCTCCTCCACTGCTGCCGTCATCTCATTGACGGCCGTGGCGGCCTGGTCGATTTCATTGTTCTGCTGTTGCAGGCCACGGGAGGCCTCCTCGGTGACCGCGCTCAACTCTTCCGCCGCCGAAGCCAGTTGCGTGGCCGAACCCGCGATGTGCTGGATAGTCTGGCGCAGGCTGGCTTGCATGGTCGACAGCGCACTGAGCAACCGCGCCGGTTCGTCCTTGCCATCGTCCTCGATGGTTTTGCTGAGGTTGCCGGCGGCGATGGTCTCGGCTACTTCCACGGCCTTGCGCAGCGGGGTCACGATGCTGCGGGTCAACAACCAGGCCAGCAGCACGGTGAGCAATGCCGCCACCACGGAGACCGCCACCACACCGGTGATCGCGCCCTCGTAGCTTTGCCCGGCATCCTCGTCGGCCTGCTTGGCGTCGGCCGCATTGATGGCGATCAGCTTGTTCAGTTGCTCGCCCATCTGGTCAGTGCCGTCCTTGATACGGCTGTTGATCAGGGCGCGCATCTCATCGACCTTGCCCTGCTTGGACAATGCCACCATCTCGGCCTGGGCTTTGAGGTAGTTGTCCAGGGTGACGCCGAAGGCTTTGTACAGCGCAGCCTCCTCCGCGCCTGCAGGCAGCGTGGCGTATTTGGCCTGGGCGGTCTTGACCTTGTCAGCCAGCACGCCAATGCGCGTCTCGGCTTCCTGCAGGGCGGCAGGCTCGCGGTTGACCAGCACGCGAAACGACAGGATGCGCATGCGCAGCACGTTTTCGGTGATGGTGCCCAGGTGAGTCATGCTGGGCAGCTGGTTCGCGCTCATGTCCTGGGAGGATTGGCGCATTTGCGTCATACGGTTGACCGCAAACACGCCCAACAGCACCACTAGAACCGCAATGAAGGCAAAACCGATAAACGCGCGAGGGGCAATATTCAGGTGACGGAGGGACATAGGGCTGCTCTCAGAAGTAGTGTTTGCGTGCATCCTTGCCGCGAAACGATCCGTCAGCGTCAACGCGCTGCCCAGACCTTGGTCACCACTGTTGTCGTTGTAGTGTGGGCCTATGCTTGATATCGGCTGGGCCACGGCTTTAGCGCAGGGTTTTTATAAATATTTTTTTACACTTCAGACGCCTGGCACTTTCTGGCATCCTGCGCCTCCATTTTCTGACCCGAGCCATCATTTTGTCTGACGCTCAAGCCCGCCGCCCGCGCTATAAATCCGACCTCATGTACGGCCTCGAAGACCGCCCGCACTTCACCGCCGCGATTTTTGCCGCGTTGCAGCATGTGTTGGCGAGTTTTGTCGGCATCATCACGCCCACCCTGATCGTCGGCGGCGTATTGGGGCTGGAAAGCGAAGTGCCGTACCTGGTGAGCATGGCGCTGTTTGTCTCGGGGCTTGGCACCTTTGTGCAGGCGCGCACTTTCGGGCCGGTGGGTTCAGGGCTGTTGTGCCTGCAAGGCACCAGTTTTTCCTTTATCAGCGTGATTTTGAGCGCTGGGTTCATGGTCAAGGCCCGGGGCGGCGGCACCGATGAAATCCTCTCGACGATCTTTGGCATCTGCTTTTTCGCGGCGTTTATCGAAGTGGTGCTCAGCCAGTTCATCGGCAAACTGCGCAAACTGATCACCCCGGTGGTGACCGGCACCATCATCACTTTGATGGGCTTGTCACTGATCAAGGTGGCCGTCACCGACATGGCTGGCGGCTATGGCGCCAGCGACCTGGGCGCCGCAGGCAACATGGGCCTGGCGGCCTTGGTGCTGCTGACCATCGTGGTACTCAACCGCTTCAACAACCCGTTCCTGCGCCTGGGTTCGATCGTGATCGGCCTGACCCTGGGCTTCGTAGTGGCGTGGCTGCTGGGTCGCGTCGACATGGCCGCCCTGCCCCAGGTGCCGCTGATCAGCGTGCCGGTGCCGTTCAAGTATGGTTTCTCGTTCGACTGGGTGGCGTTTATCCCGGTGGCGGTGATCTTCCTGATTTCGCCCCTGGAAGCCGCCGGCGACCTGACCGCCAACTCGATGATTTCCCAGCAACCGGTCAAGGGCCCGCTGTATATCAAACGCATCAAGTCCGGCCTGCTGGCCGACGGCTTGAACTCCGCGATGGCCGCCACCTTCAACAGCCTGCCGATGGTGACCTTTGCCCAGAACAACGGCGTGATCCAATTGACCGGGGTGGCCAGCCGCTACGTGGCGTACTTCATTGCTGGCCTGCTGGTGCTGCTGGGGTTGTTCCCGATGATCGGCGCGGTGCTGCAACTGATGCCCAAGCCCGTATTGGGCGGCGCGACCCTGATCATGTTCGGCACCGTGGCCGTGGCCGGCATCAAGATACTCGCTGAAGCGGGCCTGCATCGGCGTAATGTGCTGATCGTGGCGATTTCCCTAGGCATGGGCCTGGGCGTCGCCGCGGTGCCGGAAGTGCTGCGCGAGCTGCCCAAGGCGCTGCACAACATCTTCGAATCGCCGATCACCGTGGGTGCATTCTGTGCAATCCTGCTGAACATTTTCCTGCCCGAAGAGTTCATAGAGCTGGAAGAAGATGAATTCGAGCCGGAGTCCTCTACCCTCAAGGTCATGCAGGACCCGGACGTCACCCAAAAGTAGGAGCATTTCTTTATGCGCAAGCTCATGGTTCTATCGCTGTTGCTGCTGACCTTGAGCGCCTGCGCACTGTTCCCCAACCGCGACCCGGTGAACATCAATGTGGTGGGCATCGAGCCGCTGCAAAGCCAGGACCTGGAAGTGCGCTTTGCCGTGAAGCTGCGGGTGCAAAACCCCAATGAAGCGGCAATCGACTACAACGGCGTGGCCCTGGACCTGGAGGTCAATGGCCGGCCACTCGCTTCTGGCGTCAGCGATCAGGCTGGCAGCATCCCACGCTTTTCTGAAACCGTACTGATGGTGCCGGTCAGCGTTTCGGCGTTTTCGGTGTTGCGCCAGACGCTGGGCCTGAGCCAGACCCAAAGCCTGAACAACCTGCCCTACGTGCTGCGCGGCAAACTGGCGGGAGGCCTGTTTGGCACCATGCGCTTTGTAGAGCGTGGCACCCTGGACTTGCCGAACACCGCCACCTGGTAAGTGGCTGAAAACCAAATGTGGGAGCTGGCTTGCCTGCGATGGCGGTGCGTCAGTAACTGATGAATTGAATGACACGCCGCTATCGCAGGCAAGTCAGCTCCCACAGGTTGATTGCGTTTAGTCAGTGATACAGCGAACGCCTGGCTTGGCGCGCTCGTCCACCACTAATTCAAAAATATCCGGCCGGGCGTAATGCCCCACTACGTCGTAGTCGTAGCGGGCCCGCACCAACTGGTCAGTATCGATCTGCGCCGTCAACAACCCCGCCTCGCCCACTAACGGCCCCGCCAAAATATCGCCCATGGGCCCGACGATCACGCTGCCGCCGGCAATCAACGGACGGTCCACCGGCCAGTTGGCAACCTCCACACCCAAGGCCTCGGGCGATGCCTGCACCTGGCAGGCGCTGACCACAAAGCAACGCCCTTCATGGGCAATATGGCGCATGCTCACCTGCCACATGTCGCGCTCGTCCACGGTGGGTGCACACCACACCTGAACGCCCTTGGCATACATCGCGGTGCGCAGCAACGGCATCATGTTTTCCCAGCACACCGCGCCGCCGATACGCCCCACCGCGGTGTCGATCACCGGCAGGGTCGAGCCGTCGCCCTTGCCCCAGATAAGCCGCTCGGTGCCGGTCGGCATCAGCTTGCGGTGCTTGGCCACCAGGCCGCCCGAGGGTTCGAAATACAACACCGTGCAGTACAGCGTGCTGCCACTGCGTTCGATCACGCCCAGCACCAGGCTGGCACCGGTACGCGCCGACATCCCGGCCAGCGCCTCGGTTTCTGGCCCCGGCACGTCAATGGCATTGGCAAAATACCGTGCAAAGGCTTCCCGGCCCTCGGGCAGGCGATAACCCAATTGCGTGCCAAAGCTTTCGCCCTTGGGATAGCCGCCCAGCAGCGCCTCGGGCATGACCACCAAGTGCGCGCCACTGCGCTGGATTTGATCCTCATAGGCCAGGATCTGCGCCAGGGTTTCAGCCTTGCCGCCAGGCAAGGCGCCGATTTGCAGGGCTGCGACAGTCGATACGGGCATCAGGCTCACTCCGATAGATAGGGGTTGCCCATTCTCCGGCCAGACTCGATCATGAATAAAGCCCACCTCAGTGCTAAATGATATGAGCCAAATGAATATCGCCCAGGTTGACCTGAACCTGCTCAAAACCTTCGAAGCCCTGCACGACGAGTCCAGTGCCAGCCGTGCGGCGCTGCGTTTGGGCGTGACGCAGTCGGCGATCAGCGCGGGCTTGCGGCGTTTGCGCGAGCTGTATGGTGACCCTTTGTTCGTGCGCACCGGACGCGGCCTGGCGCCCACATTGCGTGCCAACCAGTTGAAACCGGTGATCAGTGAGGCATTGGATCGCTGCCGCCAGAGCCTGGCGATGATCAGCCCGCAAAACCTGCACTACGAGGGCCGCTCGGTGGTGCTGGGGCTGTCGGATGACTTCGAGATTGCCTATGGCCGAAGCCTGATGGAGGCCATCGCACTGCGCCTGCCCAAGCTACGGGTGATCTTTCGCCAGACCTACAGCCAGATCGTCGCCGCCGCCCTGCTCGACCGCACGCTGGACCTGGCCATTACCGCCGGCGGTTTTACCGAGCGCAGGCTGAGCCGACAGGTGCTGGGGGAAGGTGACTATCGTTGCCTGGTAGACCCCCATAGCCTGGCGCCGGGCGAGGAGACTATCGACCTGCAAGGGTTTGTCACACGGGAACATGTATTGGTGTCGTCAGGCGGTTTTATCGGCATTACCGATGAAGGCTTGGCGGCGCACGGGCTGCGCCGCCACGTGTGCGCGTCCACCAGCCACTTTGCCGCGTTGCCGTATCTGCTCAAAGGCAGCACCGCAGTAGCAACCATTCCCGGGCATGCGGCCCACGCCATTGCGCAAATGACCGGCCTGCGCGTGCTGCCCTGCCCGCTGGCGCTACCGCATTACCCGGTGGAGTTGGGCTGGCGCACCCAGGCTCAGTTGGACCCGCTGTTGCTCAAGGTGCGCGAAGCGATTGTGGCGTGCTTTACTTTGCCGCCGCCATCAGCTTGTTGACTTCACTGCGCACCATGTTGGAAAACTCCGGCGGCGACATGCCATCGAGTTCGGCACGTACCCATTCGGCCCACTTGCCCTTGCGTTTGGCGCGCTCACCGAACAAGCGCGCGGCTTCGCCCTTGGCCTTGCCCAGGTTGGTTTGCCACAGGTCGTAGAGGCGCGACTTTTCATCTTCCAGCTCGGCGCGTTCGGCGAGGGTCTTGTTGGCGAGATTGAAGCTCATGTTGAATTACCTGCTGCACAAATAGGTGACATCTTACACTGTAGGCCCAAAGTTCCCGATCCGGATTTTGCCTCGGATGAGCGCGCCGGCAAAAAAACTGCAACTTTTGCCACCGACCGATACTCCATTGTTCACTGCCACATCCACCTGCAAGGAGTCACTCAATGGCCCGCAAAACCGCCGCCCAAGCTGTCGAAGATCAAATCAAGGACCAAGCGTTCAGCGAACTGAGCGCATTGATCGAAGAGTCGGACAAACTGCTCAAAAGCAGCGCATCCCTGGTGGGCGAGGAAGGTGAAACCCTGCGCGAGCAGGTTGCCATCAAACTCAAGCAAGCCCTGGAATCGGTGTCCAACGTGCGTGAACGCAGCAAGCCGGTTGTGGATGCCACCGAGACTTACATCGGTGGGCACCCATGGCAGACCGTGGCCATTTCCGCTGGCTTTGGCCTGGTGGTCGGCCTGTTGCTGGGTCGCCGTAACTGATCCATTCAGGCTGCGCATCGCGCAGCCTGTTTCATCCCGCCGCCAAGGCCCTCAACTCGCGCAACGCCTGCGCATCCAGTTCGATCCCGGTTTCCTGCGACTTCGCCCGCGTGCGATGGCGTCGGTCCCCCGGCAATCGACGCAGCCCCGCCGCATGCATCTGCCGCACCAGCTCCTGGCTGCGTTGGGCGAAGCTTTGCCCTGCGGTTTTACTCGGGTCGATCAAGATCAGGAGCTGGCCTGTCCACGGCGTACGCGCGCCGGGGTGGTCCGTCCAATCGAATTCAAAAGAGAAGTTGCCGCCCGTCAACGCTGCCGCCAGCAACTCGACCATCATCGACAGTGCCGACCCCTTGTGCCCGCCAAATGGCAACAGTGCGCCGCCTTCCAGAATGGCTTTAGGGTCCTGGGTCGGCTGACCGAGGCTATCGACGCCCATGCCCGGTGGCAACCGCTCGCCTTTGCGTGCGGCGATTTGCACGTCGCCATGGGCCATGGCGCTGGTGGCCAGGTCAAACACAATCGGCGCACCGTCGGCCCGTGGTGCCGCAAACGCGATAGGGTTGGTGCCGAACAACGGGCGATCCGCGCCGTGGGGCACCACACAGGTCATGCTGTTGACCACGCTGAGTGCCACCAGCCCGTCCTCGGCAAACGGCTCGACGTCCGGCCACAGGGCTGCAAAGTGATGGGAGTTATGGATCGCCAGCAACGCGATGCCGGCGCTGCGTGCCTTCTCCACCAGCAACGGGCGCGCCGCTGCCAGGGCCGGCTGGGCAAAACCATTGCCCGCGTCGACGCGCACAAAGCCTGAGGCCACATCGGTCACGCTGGGGACGGCGGTGCCGTTGACCCATCCACTGGCCAGCGTCGAAAGGTAACCGGGGATGCGAAAAATACCGTGACTGTGGGCACCGTCACGCTCGGCACTTGCGCAGTTGTGCGCAAGAATCGCAGCAACCTGCGGCGATGTGCCGTGCCGGACGAAGACCTGTTGAAGTAACTCCACCAGTTCAGCGAAGCGGATCGAGGCACAAGCGGTGGCAACTGTCGACTGCGCAGACATTTGAAGCTCCGTTTTTATGATTGGAAGGGGCAACGAATGGGACATCCAGACCCTCGATTAAACACCACGCACTCTCTGCGTTGTCAACGTGCGCAGCGCTGAATATTTACCGCCTTGCACCACGGGCGCCTGCCTACCCTGTGCTTTTCCTGGCACGCCGGAGACAGGCTGTGGTTCGCTTAACCCCCCCGTATTTCTTCCCTGAGTTTCTCAAACCCCAAGGCAAAGCCTCGCCCACCGCTCGTGAACGCACGCTAGGGCTCACCGCCAAAGACCTTGATTGGCTGTACAACCTTTACCTGGCTACCGACGAGTCTCGGCAGGACACAAGCCGGCACGATCACCCCATGCGCGTTGAAAAGGTCCTGATCAACATTTCCGGCAAGCCCCCCATCCCCCTTGCCGGCGCGTTCGCGATCAGCCCGACACCCGACGCAGCCAAGGCGTTGCTCTACACCCCGGATAACGGCATACAGGTCTATGACAGCCACGCTGCCCTGCTGAGCGAGTTGATCGAGCAATTGGAAGACCCACTGCAGAGCGCCCCTTTGCTGAGCTACCTGTCGATGGACCAACGCAATGCGCTGGGCGCTGACACGCCCATGGTGTTGACCACTCAGCTCATCGAGGGTGAAGTCATGCCGGAGCAAGCACGCATGCTCCAGGCCTGCCAGCTGGATAACGTCAAGGCCATGCTCGACCACCTGCAAAAAACCCCGACCTTGCCTGACATGCTCGACACGCTGCTGAGCGTCATGGCCCGCCCCCATTTCAAACACCTGGATCAACGGGACACACGGGTCAATGTCTTCACCCACGAAGCTGAGCAAGCAACGCCACGTTGGGTCAACTCGCTGACCTTGAGCGAAGCGCTGCTGCAATTTTATGTGCGCCATGGGTGGCCCAAAGGGCAGACACGCGAATACTCGAACCCAAAACATGACACCACTGGCTTCACCGCCTCCGAACGGGAAGAAGATCACCAGCGTTGGGAAGCCTTGATCGAACAAAGCTCCAGTACTTTCTCGAAGCTGTTGGAAAGCCTGCTGCAGACCTACTGGAATGAAGATATCGACAGCGGCACCTCGCGCGTGGATTTTTTTGCCCAGGTCGTGGCGCAGAAGTTTCGCCTCGATGTGTTGCTCAAGCGCCAGGCCGAGATAATTACCGCCGAGGAAAGCCACGCATTTCAGGCCCTGCTCCTCAGCGACCAAAGCGCCCGCAGCGCCCATGCCGAAAACCTCAGCGTGGAAAAGGTGCGCCTTTATGCCCCCCATCAACATTACGTTGAACCGGCGAGCACCTTGATGATCACCGAGCACCACGCGTACCTCTACACCCAATCGCGCGGGTTACAGGTGCTGGAAAACCTCGACGACCTCAAAGACCTGTTATTGAGCATGCTCAAGGCCGAAGGCTACGAGGACGAATGGCTCAACTTCCTCTCATTGGATGAGCGCGACACGCTGCTCGGCCTGGACCCGATCGCCGTCGCGGCAAGGCCGATACCCGGCAATGTGTTCGTGACCTTGGTACAAGACATTGCGCGCAAGCAAACGGAGAACCTTAACCACGCCCTGGAAATCTACCGGCGCAGCGATGGCCAAGTGGACCTCGCAGCCCTGCTCGACAGTGCCCTGGACGTACGTGCCTTGCTGGACAATCAACTGGCCACACTGGAGACCAACGGGCGCTGGACCTTGCATCCGGTCACCCGCGGTAATGGCCGCCCTTCGACCGTCAAGGCCGAGCGCGCCCGGCTGCAGCTTCAGAACCTGCGGGCGATTGAGCGTGCGCTGGCGATGGAGCGCGCGCATCACCCGACCTTACGTAGCATCGTCGCTGACACGCTCAACGCTGAACTGCAACTGCAGCAACAGCCAGTCAAAGCCGAGGAGGTGTATATCAATACCTACGCCACGCGTGCCCAGGAGCGTGAAGAGCGTCCGGCAGTGCAGTCATTGAGCATGCTTGAGCACTTCATTGAACGCCTGGCCCAAGAGGCGCCTGCGGTGCCCTTCTCGTCCAGGACGAAGTTCTATACACGGGGCGAAGGCAATGTCTTCATGCAATTGCCAAGCATGACGCTCAAGACGTTCAACACCGTCATCGAGCGCGTCCTGCTGCTGTTTTCCAAGCACGCCATGCGCCAGCAACCCCATGAGTTTCTCGTCAAGACTCACGCCAAACACGCCCACTCGATGCTGGTGGGGTTACGCAGCGAAGCCGAGCTGAGGTCGCTGGATAAAACCCTGGCGCCCACAAGCCAGGCCATTCTCGACACGCTATTTCAGCCCGACAGTCTGTCGCGCTTGACACGCCATGGCCTTAACGGATTTTTGCCGGATGCCTATGGCTTGACGTTGGACTTGAACGCCGTCGATACGCCACAACCGCTGGCCAATACGTTCGTGATCACTGAGCGCGGCGGTATCGACCCGCAGCGCTCGGGCCAGGCGCTGCTCTGGACCCCGCGCCTGGGCTACGAAGTCTTTGCCTCGATCAACGCCCTGCGCGATGAAATCACCCAGCGCCTGGCGCACCCACTCAACAGCTTGAGCCTGCTGGAGAACCTGCCGTTCTGCTTGCGCGAGCCCCATCAGGCATTTAGCCAGGGCCCGCTGCAACGTATTGATCAGGACCTGTTGAATGACCGAGTAGACAGCTACAACGACGCGGTCATGGAAGGCGTGGATCACCTGCAATCCATGGGCCTGCGCGCCCGTGCCTTGCAGGACCGGTTGGACGCCGTCATCGAACAGCCTCCACCCACCAACCTTGGCAGGGCAATCACACTGGCCGATACCATGGTCAACCAGCAGGCACTGCCACTGTGGCTGGGGATGGCGCCGGCCCAGGACCAAATCCACCAGGCCGAGCTTCTGGAGCAATACTGCAACAACGCCGACGATGAACACGACTACCTGCATGACATCCAACCCCTGCGTGCTTATGCCTTCACCACGCTGATGGCGCTGCTTGAGGCGCGCTTTCCCGGCCAGGCGCTCAACCCCGATCACATTCTGATCCCCACCGATGCAGTGCTCGATGTGAATGTCGACAACCTGACCGACTTTGCGTTGCGGCACTGGCCAGATCTGACCGTTCAACACATCCGCCCGCGTTCACGCACGGCAAAGCCATTACCGCAAGCCCTGGACGCAAGTGCCGTGATACAAATGGTGCGCCAGCTGGATCTCAAAAGCGCTTATCAGCAACAGGTGCGAAGCCACCTTGAGGCGCAAACCGATGATGCATGCCAACGCAGACGTCTGTTTTGCCGTCAGTTGCCGTGGCAAGCGCTGCAACACGCCCACGAGCAAAGGTTGCAGGAGCGGCTTTCCACGCGAGCCTTGAGCCTGGTCCAGCAGATTTTCGATATGCCGGACGCCGTGGCCCGAGCTTCACTCAGCGGGGCCACGGCGACGATTCGACCGCTGGAGCTGATCGCCACCGAAGGCGCCAGTACCGCCAAGGTGTTGGGCGTGTACCTGATCGGCCCGCAGCTTCCCGGCGAGGGTCCATGGGTGCTCTACGCGCCCTACAGCGAACAGCATGTGTTCAAGGAGTACGCGGATGAAACGGCCTTGCTGGATGAGATACAAGGGCCAGGCGCCCTGCAGGACTGGGTGCTTATGCACCTGGAAGATCCGCATCAGGCCACTTACCGCCACTTGCTGAAAAACAACCAGCATAGCCCGCCCGATATCCGCCTAGCCGCTTCGGCAGTGACGGGCAATGTGCTGCATTACCTGTTCAGTGAAAACACATTGATGTTGCTCAAGGTGCTGGGCAGCCAATTCGAAGAAGGCGCCAAGACCCTGTGGGATCACGCAACGCGTCTGTTCGGCAAGGACATCCCGACGGCGGTGCAGTTCATGGCCGGCAAACTCGCCTATCCGCTGGTGGTATGGCGCAGCTACACCTTGTTCAAGCGCTCGGCCGAAGCCTTGCAGCTACACCAGTGGAAGGCTGCATTCAAGGATTTCGTCAGGGGCGTGGCGCAAATGGCCGCCCTGCGCAGTGCGCTGGACGGCACCGTCATTGCCCCACCCACTGAAAAGGAGCGCTCGCTGGCCGAGCTGACAGATGAGTCACTGCCCGCAGCCACCACCCTCGCCACCTGGCATGTCACCTGCCCTTCGCGCACCCGGCTGCAGCCGTTCGAGGCACAGGACGTGGCGTTGCAAGACCTGAAAAAGAGCACGCTCAGCCAGGTGTATGAAGACCAGGAAAACTCGAAATACTACGTGCCGCTGGCCGGCAAGGTGTATAGCGTCAAGAAAGCCGCACAACACTGGCGCCTCGCCAACGACGAGCAGGAGGGGCCGTACATCGGCCGCAATGCACAGAGCATATGGGTACTGGAGCTGGGCGGCCAGGAGCCGCGCTTCGGCAGGGCTCAGTCGTACCTCAAGACGTGGCGCAATGAAGTACGGGATATCAACATTGAAGCGGTCGGCATCCGCGATATTGGCGCGTTGACCTATTGGAAAGCCCAAGCCATCACTGAAGCGTTGAACTTTGCGACTTATTACGCGCTGAACTGCCGCCGTAACGTTACGCAATTTGCTGTACAACGCGACCCTGACAGCCGGGTTGGGCGATTTTTAGGAGAAATGTTTGGTGTCGTCACACTGACCCCGGACCAGGTCTTGAGAGTCACAAAAATAATCGACGAGATCATCGATGAACTCACCGACCCCAGCTTGACCGGTCCGAACTCCATGCGCTTTGTCGCGGGCACCAGCCGACAGGATCCGGCGTCGGATTATGCATTCATGATTCCCGCCGACAGAGAACGCAAGCTGTATCTGCTGAGCCGATTCTTCGACCCCAATCTGGACGTCTACCAGAACCGTCTGCTGGAGAATGTGGCGTTCAACATATCGACGCACGCCAGGGCCAGCACGCTGATTCACGAATTATCGCACTTGAAGCTCGACACCGTGGACATTGCCTACCTGGACAGCATGCGACCCTTCCCAGACTTGATCAATGTCGCAAGGCCCGGCGCCGAAGTGCTTAAAACCACCTTGGAAGATTTGCGCAGCACCGCGTTATCGACGATGACGCCTGCAACGATGCTGTTCAAGACTCAAGACAGCCTCACCGAATTGTGGGAAGACTTTAAGCCTGGTTCTGCAATTGAAAAGAAAATTTTCAAGGCTACTGGCGCCAAGACCCTGCAGGACGCGAGGATCATTTTCATGTCAGTCCCTGATAAGCGTATTGACACCATCCTGGCCAACGCCGACTCGGTGACGTACCTGATCACCCATCTTGGCCGCCAGTTGGAGCCGGGGGCCTGAACGGCCCCCGGCGAGTGCATCAGTCTTTCTGGTCACGCAGCACGTTACCGGAAGCGCCGTCGATGCGCGCCTCATACACGATGCCATCGGACTTGCGACCTTTGACTTCCCAATAGCCATTGTCATCCGCTTCAGCGGCGTAGACCTCAATGTAGCCGGCCTTGGTTTTCGCCACCTCGATGGCTTTCTCAATGGTGATCCAGCCTGCACCCGGCTTGTCGGCCATGGCGGCGCCAGCGCTCAACAGCGCGGAAGTAGCACACAGGGCGATCAAGGTTTTCTTCAACATTTTCGTACTCCATAGTGGACGACAGGTTAATTCCTGATTTTTTAGGCGCACACAAACAAGAATAAGTTCCAATTGATGTGCAATCGCCATGATGCGGTTCTCGCCGTCTACCTTGGGAGGTTAGAATGTGGGAAATCAGGATGAGTTAATGAGCGAAAAGCCCCTTTCAGAAACCGAATATGACGCCATCACCGACGCCGCCGCGCATTGGTGCATGCGCCTGCATGCTGCAGATTGCACGGCGGACGAACGTCAGGCTTTTACCCAGTGGCACGATGGCCATCCGCTGCACGCCTTCGAATATGCAGCCATGCTCGAAATCTGGGACGTGGCCGACCACCTGCCCCGCGACAAGCCTGAGGCGGTGGTGGTCCCAATCAAGAAGCCGGCCCGCCGCTTGCGCACCTACGCGGTGGCCGCAGCGGTGTGCCTGGCGGCATTGCCGCTTGCCGCCTTCACCGGCTGGGAAGCGGGCTGGTTGCCCAGCTCATATGAACGGTTCGAAGCAGCCAATGGCTTGAAAAAAGTCACCCTGGGCGATGGCAGCCAAGTGGAGTTGAACCTGGGTACCGAATTGGTCTACAGCCATTACAAGGACCAGCGCCGTGTCACCCTGAAAAAGGGCGAAGCGTTCTTCAACGTCACGCACGACAGCAACCACCCGTTTATCGTGCGGGCCGGCGAAGGCCAGGTGCGAGTGACCGGCACGCAGTTCAATGTCTGGGAATATGAAGATCAGGTGCGGGTGATGTTACTGGAGGGCTCGGTGCAGATCTCCAGCGACGGCGAGCATGCCAGTGTGCCGCTTAGCCCAGGCATGCAAGCCAGTTTCCGCCAGGGTGACGCCACCCCGCAGGTCGCCGCTATCAATCCCGATGACACCGCGCTGGCATGGCGCCAGGGCAAGCTGGTGCTCGACAACCTGACCCTCACGGACGCCTTGCCCCTGATCAACCGCTACCTGAAAAAGCCGGTGATGCTTGCAGACGCCAGTACCGGTGCGATTCGCGTCGGCGGTATCTATAACATCAACGAGGTCAACAACCTCGTGCCCTCCCTGCCCAAGGTGTTGCCGGTCTACCTGACCCAAAACCAGGACGGCAACCCCGTGCTCAATTCCATTCCGCGTAAAACCCCCAAGGGCTGAGCCCGCTCGCGCCAAGCGGTACGTTTGGGCCGCGGGTGTCCATTTTTGAAACACCTCCCTCACCTGCATCGCCCGCCGTATGCGGATTCATGGTTCTGTCACAGGCAGTGTTACATGGCTGAGACGGCGTGAGGCGAGCACAGGCATATCTCAAGCGCTCAGGACTGTTTCAACGCTGAAACAGAGTTGCCATCACTTTGCCCCGACTTAATCCCAACCCCTTGAATATCAACATCTAATAAAAAGCGGCACGCCTTCTGCTCTTTCCCTGACAACGCTGTTTAGGGTCAGCGTTAAGAATAAGGACTGCCGCCGTGAACACACTCACACACACCTCGTCGATAAACGTACTGCTGATCGGTTGCGTGCTCAGTGCAGGTGTCAGCCTGACGAGCCAGGCGGGTGACGGTGTGATCGTGACCGGGCGTACGGTGCAGGGCCACATGTACGGGCGCACCTCCCTGCCCGACCCCTACCCCAATACCGCCAACGCCAACCCCAGCAAAGAGATCAACAGCGCCCTGACCGGCGAACTCAGTGACAGGGACATCGGCGGCATCAGCAGTGGTTCCAGCCTCGCCCGCTCCCTTCAGCCCAATGGCAGCTTGTCGGGCCTGGGTGCCACCCAAAACAGCATGTCGACACTTGGCGCTGGCGCAGCGGCCGGCCACGGTGCGGGCAGCGGCGGCAGCATGGGCGGGCAGATCAGCGACTCGGTCCAGCGTGGCATGGCGCCGCTCAACAACCTCGGCAGCATGATGGGGGGCAAGTGATGAAGCGCGCCCTGTTGATATTCGCCCTGCTGGGCAGCGCCTCGGCAATGGCCGATAACAGCGCGGTGATCAACCACAGCGGCCAGCAGTACGACGGTGTGCTGTCGATCAACCAGGCCGCCGGCACGGGGCAGCAAATGTCCAACAGCCGCGCCATCGCGCTCGGTGGCCAGGCCACCAACCTCGACATCCAGCGCGTCGACGGCAAGGTCGACCCGTCCCTGAACGCCAAGGCCGCGATCCAGGGCAACTCATTCAGCAGTGGCAACGGTGTGCTGGGCATCAACCAGTCTGCCGGGGCCAATAATCAATCCATCAACGCAGTGCGGATCAGCCTCAACCCTGGCCCGCAGAGCATCGATGACAGCGTCCTGTTGCAACAGAACACGACGACGCTGGCAACCGACTCAGGGCTCACCCCCACCACTGGCAGCCGCCAGGTCGTGACCAGCGACCAGGCCTTCACCGGCAGCCGAGGAGTAACACAGGTGAACCAGAGTGCCGGGGTGGGGAACCGAGTGGCTAACACCCTGGGCATCACTATCAAGTAACCGCTTGGTAGACGTTCGTTAGACCGTACCAACACTTAACCAACTAATTAGAAGCAAGGAGAAACACCATGAAACCTCAAATGGCTCTGAAACCAATGGTTTTCGCTCTCGCCGCACTCATGGCTGCTGCTGCTCAAGCGGGTGGCTGGCATCCAACCCCACAACCCACCGGTACCGTGGCCGCTGTCGTCACCGATGTGCAAAAAAGCGAACACAACAAATTCGATGACACCAACACCGAGAACAATGCATCAGCCGACAACTCGGTAAATAGCAACAGCGGTAATGTCGGGGTCAACGCACAATCAGGTTCCGGAAACCAGGCTGACAACGCCGGCGCCATCTCCAGTGCCAAAGGCGACTTCGCCACCGTGTTTGCCGTGATTGATGTCGACCAAGGCAGCTCGCATAACAACTTCGTCAACAAAGGCACGCAAAATAACGCCTCTCTGGACGGCTCCATCACCGGCAACTCCGGCAACGTGGGTTACAACGGCCAGGCCGGCCAGGGCAACCAGGGTAAAAACAACCTGGCCATCACCACCGCTGACGGCAAGAACATCGCAGCGGCCTCCAACACCGAGCAGAACTCGCTCAACAACAGCTACCTGAACACGGCCGCCAGCAGCCATGGTTATGGCAAGCCTCAGTACGTGTCCAACAACGCAAGCCTCGACAACTCGGTTAACCGCAACTCCGGCAACGTAGGTGTCAACCTGCAATCCGGTGCGGGCAACCAAGGCAGCAACAGCCTGTCGATCGGCCAAGGTTGCAGCGTCTGCGCCAGCGGCGTGCGCTTCTGATCCAACGGGGCCTTGGCGACAAGGCCCTTTTTATTCCAGTGTCCAACAGGTCATTCGATCATGCGTATCGCGACCCTCACCCTCCTGATGTTACTCACCGGCACGACCTGGGCAGGCACCATGGCAATCTCCGCCATGCCCGGCGGTGCGGTGATTTTCAAGAAGGTGGAGAGCATTCGCGAGCGCCGGTTCGCCAATCTGGTGGAACAGAAAACCGATTTCAGCTGCGGTGCCGCGGCACTCGCCACCATCCTGCGCCAGGCCTATTGGCTGGACGTCGACGAAGCACACATCATCAAAGGCATGCTGGTCACTGCCGACCAGGATCTGGTACGAACCCAGGGCTTTTCCATGCTGGACATGAAGCGCTACCTCGAAAGCATCGGCATGCGTGCCCGGGGCTACAAGATCGCGCCCGAGACCCTGCTGACCGTGAAAATCCCCGTGGTGGTGCTGCTGGAAATCCGCGGCTACAAGCACTTCGTGGTGTTGCAACGGGCCGACAAGGACTGGGTGTACATCGGCGACCCCGTATTGGGCCACAAGCGCTATTCCCATGACGATTTCGTCAAAGGCTGGAATGGCATTGTCTTCGCCGTACTGGGCGAGGGCTACGACAAGGCCAACGTCTTGCTCGACCCGCCCCTGCCGCTGACCGCCAAGAGCCAGATGAATGAGTTCCGGCCTGTGGGCGATGCCGAGCTGATGGATTTCGGTTTTATCCAGAGCGACTTCTTCTAGAAGCGCAATAAGGGGCAGGACGCCCCAGGAGCAGCAGATGAACACTTCCCGTTGGCTGACGGTCTTGTGTCTGGCCGCCTCAATGCCTGCTTATGCGTCCTCGGGGTTCAAGCCCATCGAACTCAAGGACGCCGAAATGGCCGAACTGCGTGGTCGTTACGTGATGCCGGGGCGCATCATCAGCTTTGGCATTGTCATGAGCAGCACCTGGACCAATGCCGTCGGTGACAACATCACCGGCACAGCCAACATGCACATCGACAAGACCACCATTACCCCACAGTTCTACGTGCAAACCACCGGCTCGACCGGTACCGGCACGCGCCCCAACACGGGCACCGGAAATGTGGTCGGTGGTGCCGGCCTCGGCAGCGGCCAGGGCGTGACCCAAAGTGTACGCGCCGCCGGCGATGGCAACGCCGCCTACAACAATGTGGGCATCAACGTCGAAAATGGGGTTAGCCCCGCCAATAACCTGCAGTCCGGCCAGGTGCTGGTGGCGGGCGGCACAGTGACCGGGGACAGCGCCGCGGGCCGTGTCAGCGTATCGGCCAACAGTGGCGGCGTGCAGATGGCCATCCAGGCCAATCACAACCAGGGCAACAGCCTGCAACAGATCGGCGCGGGCAATGTGCTGCAGGGCACGGTATTGACCGGCGATAGCAACCTTGTCAGAAACATCACCCAGATCAATGTCGTGATGAACAATAACGGGCTGAACAACGCCGCGTTGAACTGCAACCTGGATCAACTCAAAGGCCTACGCACGCTCGGTTATTGAACTACGCTGACCCTCGACACTTTCGCATTAGAAAAGGACGGCTTATTTCATGCATCGATCGTTATCGCTACGTGCGGTGGTTTGTTTGAGTACGCTCTTGCCCGCATCCGTGCTGTATGCCGCGCCAGACGCTGACATCGAAACCCTGAAGAAGGAACTCCTGGAACTCAAGCAACGCTACGACGTGCAGCAAAAAGCCTTGGCTGTGCTGGAACAACGTGTGCGTCAGGTCGAGGACCAACCGGCAACGCCCGCCCCCAGGCGCCTGGCCAAATCACCGGCTGACTTCAAGAACGGCGCTAACACTGTCGCGGCTAGTGGTACGGGCGCAGCCGCGGCATCCGGTGGCGCTGGCGGGGGTGGCAGCTCCTACGGCCAGTCCCTCAAGGACGACTCGGCCCCTGCGCAAAGTGTGAGCAACCTGTACAACGAAGCCAGCGGCTTTTTCGGCAATGGCAAGTTCAGCGTGGAAACCGGCATCACCTATGCCCGTTATGACGCGCGCCAGTTGACGCTCAATGGTTTCCTGGCGCTGGACTCGATTTTCCTCGGCAACATCAACCTGGACCGGATCAAATCCGACAGCTGGACCCTGGACCTTACCGGGCGCTACAACGTCGACAACCGCTGGCAGTTCGACCTGAACGTGCCGGTGGTGTACCGCGAGTCCACCTACCAGTCGGGCGGCGCCGGCAACGACGCCACCGCCACCTCCGAAGGTTCCGTGACCCGTGACCCGACCATCGGCGATGTCAACTTTGGCGTGGCGTACAAGTTCCTCGACGAAACCTCGACCTTGCCGGACGCGGTGGTATCCGTGCGCGTCAAGGCACCGACGGGCAAGGAGCCTTTTGGTATCAAACTGGTCCAGCAACCGAACAACGACAACCTCTACGTGCCCGAAAGCCTGCCCACGGGCAACGGGGTCTGGTCGGTCACACCGGGCATTTCCCTGGTCAAGACCTTCGACCCGGCCGTGCTGTTCGGTTCGTTGTCGTACACCCACAACTTTGAAGACTCGTTCGATGACATCAGCAGTCAAGTCAATCAGAAGGTGGGAGGCAAGGTGCGCCTGGGCGACAGCTTCCAATTCGGGGTCGGCGTCGCCTTTGCCCTGAACGAGAAGATGAGCATGTCGTTCTCGGTTTCCGACCTGGTGCAGCGCAAGAGCAAGCTCAAGCCGGATGGCGGCGACTGGCAATCGGTGGTGTCCAGCGATGCCAACGCGGGCTACTTCAACGTGGGTATGACGATTGCCGCCTCGGATAACCTGACCATCGTGCCGAACCTGGCGATTGGCATGACCGATGATGCACCGGACTTTACGTTCAGCCTGAAATTCCCGTATTACTTCTAGCAATAAGAGGGACGCGGGGCGTCCGGTGATGCATTCCCACGCGGAGCGTGGGAACGATCATTGCCCGAAGGCGGTGTGTCAGTTGCTGTGTCTGTGAATGCACTACCGCTTTCGCAGGCAAGCCAGCTCCCACATTGGCTTTATATTGCCCACAACATCAACGCCTGGCACAAGTCCCCTGTGGGAGCGGGCTTGCCCGCGATAGCGGTGTGCCAGTCACCCAATCTTCAACTGAACCACCGCTTTCGCAGGCAAGCCAGTTCCCACATTGGGTTTACCCGCCCTAGCGGATCTGGTGTTTGTGCAGCAACCGGTAGAACGTCGGCCGGGAAATCCCCAGCACGCGCGCCGCAACACTGAGGTTGTCGCTGTGCCGGTTGAGCACATCGCACAGCGCCTGACGTTCGGCACGGTGCTTGTAGTCTTCCAATGTCGCCATCGGCGCCGAAATGACTTGCTGGCCTTGCAGCCCCAGGTCAACCGCTTCGATCTGCCGCCCTTCGGCCAGCACCAGGCCGCGCCGCACGCGGTTGGCCAGTTCACGCACATTGCCCGGCCACGGGTGTTGCCCCATCGCCACCAAAGCCTCTTCGCTGAAACTGCGCGGGCGCCGTCCGGTTTCCTGGCTGTAGAAACGTGAAAAGTGGTTGGCCAGCATCGCCACGTCGCCATGGCGTTCGCGCAACGGCGCGGTGACCACTTGCAGCACATTCAGGCGGTAATACAGGTCTTCGCGAAAAGCGCCCTTCTCCACCGCGGCCTCGAGGTTGACGTGGGTGGCAGCCAACACGCGTACATCCACCGGGATCGGCTGGCTGCCGCCAACGCGTTCGATGTGTTTTTCCTGAAGAAAGCGCAACAAGTTGGCTTGCAGCTCCATCGGCAGATCGCCAATTTCATCGAGGAACAGGGTGCCGCCATTGGCCGCTTCAATACGTCCGATCTTGCGCTGGTGGGCGCCGGTGAACGCGCCTTTTTCGTGGCCGAACAACTCGGACTGGATCAGGTGTTCAGGGATGGCGCCGCAATTGATCGCGACGAACGGCTTGGCGTGCCGCTGGGATTGGCGGTGCAAAGTCTTGGCCACTAACTCTTTGCCCGTACCGCTGTCACCGCGGATCAACACCGGGGACTCAGTAGGCGCGAACTTGGACAACAATTTGCGCAACTCTCGGATGGGACGGCTTTCGCCCAGCAATTCATGGGGCTCATCCACCGGGGCGTAGCCCTTGCCACGCAGGCGCGCCATGCCGAACGCACGGCCCAGGGTCACCTGCACCCGGGATACATCGAAGGGCAAGGTGTGAAAGTCGAAAAACCATTCGCAGACAAAATCGCCGACGTTCTGCAAACGCAGTACATCCTGGCTGAGCACGGCGATCCACTCGGTGCCGCTGCGACCAATCAACTCCTTGACTGCTTCAGGGCGTTCCAGGTGATCGCGTTGCAAACGCAGCAGGCCCACATCGCAGGAGCGCTCACCTACCGCCTCCAAGGCACAGCTGTCCACTTCCCAGCCGGCGGTGCGTAAGCCGGGTAATAACCCGTGGCAATCGTCACAGGGGTCGACCACCAGTAAGCGGCGTTGGGCGGGTGTCGCAACCATGACTGTTCCTTGGCGCCAATATTGTTAAAGTTATTTAGAAACAACAGTTTGTGTCGACTGTTGGTAACCCTAGCAAGATCTTGACGCTTACCTTGTACCCTTTCGCTATAAGCGTGGGCAAAAAGCCATGCCTGTTTCGTAGCGCGCCAGAAGTTGCTCGCCAGTCAAAGGTTTATTGCGCTTTCAAAACAGCCGCTTACATGACGTCAATCAGGGAACGTTAAAATTTCTTGCCCTAGCATGTGACCCGCACCCCACCATCGTGCATCAGTACAAGTAACCCACCGCACGGTCCGCCCAACCGCCGGTACTCACTTGAATGGGCATACAGAGAGAAGACCCAAATGAACGCTCCGCTGCGCATCAACGAAGCTCTTTTGATTGCAGACCGTGCCTTCCAGCCTTTTCAATGCGTGGCCTGGCACGATGGCGTTGGCGCCCTCAGCCTGAGCGTCATCGACCGCACCAACACCCGTATCGGCAGCAAACAGTTGCCGTCGACTGCCTATACCGACCCGGCCCAACTTGAAAACCTGCTATTGCAGGCCCGTGCCGAGCTCGATAAAGATGGCCACCAGTTGCAACACTGGGCGATGCCAAAGTAATGCAATGCAGCAACTTCCAGCCCAAGTAAAACTTGAGCTGGAAGTTGTACAGTCATACTTGCACGCTTAACGTGCGGCGAGAATAAAGCGTTCGAACGCCTCGGCAGCGCCGTCTTCGACATTGCTGCCCGTGACCACATTGGCCTGGCGCTTGACGGTTTCTTCGGCCTGGCCCATGGCGATCGACAACCCCGCCACATGAAACATCGCCGGGTCATTGCCACCGTCTCCAATCGCAGCCGTTTGTGCAAGCGGTACGCCCAGGTGTTCAGCCAGGGTTTTCAAGGCTTCGCCTTTGTTGGCCAGCATCGCGGTCACGTCCAGATACACCGGCTGCGAACGCGACACCTGGGCCAACCCCTGCACTTTCGGCTGCAATTGCGCTTCCAGCTCCACCAACAACTGGGTGTTGTTGCTGGCGGCGACGATCTTGTCGACCCTGTCCAGGTAAGGCTCGAAACTCTCCACCACTACCGGCCCATAGCCCAAGCCATCGGCTTCGCGCTGCACCATGGGCCCGGGCGGATCACGGCGCAGCCAGTCGCCATCGGCAAACACCCAGACTTCCACGTCCGGCTCGGCGGAAAACAGCGCCAGGGTGATGAGTGCAGCTTCCGCCGGCAGATGATGAGCAACCAGGATGCTGCCATCCGGGTTGACCAACGTACCGCCATTAAAGCCAGCCACCGGCACATCGATGCCAAAGGTCTCGATCAAATGCCGCATGGCCTTGGGCGGACGCCCGCTGGCCAGGCTGAAAATCACCCCAGCCTCGCGCATAGCGCGAATGGCATCGGCGGTGCGTTGGCTGAGGCTGTGGTCGGGATGCAATAGCGTCCCGTCCACATCACTGAGGACAAACCGGACGGGATGAATCGTCACGTCACTCATCCGAGGCTATGCCAGGCGCGGCCATCGCGGGCCAGCAAGGCATCGGCCGCCGCCGGGCCATCTTCACCGGCCTTGTAGGCCTGGATACCATCATCTTGCTTCCACGCATCCAGGAACGGCTGCACCGCACGCCAACCGTTCTCGATGTTGTCGGCGCGCTGGAACAGGGTCTGATCGCCGGTCATGCAGTCGTAGATCAGGGTTTCGTAACCCGTCGACGGCTGCATCTCGAAGAAGTCCTTGTAGTCAAAGCCCAATTCGATATTGGCCATCTCCAGGGTCGGCCCAGGCTGCTTGGCCAACAGGTCGAACCACATGCCTTCGTTAGGCTGGATCTGGATTTTCAGGTAAGTGGGCTTGAGTTCATCGACTTCGGTATCGCGAAATTGTGCATAAGGCGCCTGCTTGAAGCAGATCACGATCTCGGTGTCGCGGATGCTCATGCGCTTGCCGGTACGCAGGTAAAACGGCACACCGACCCAACGCCAGTTATCAATCATCACTTTTAGCGCGACGAACGTCTCGGTGCTGCTGTCCGGCGCGACGTTGGCTTCTTCGCGATAGCCGGGCAATAGCTTGCCGGCGATTTCTCCGGCGGTGTATTGGCCGCGCACGGAGTTGGCCCGCGCATCTTCCAGCGACCAGGGGCGGATCGCACCGACCACTTTGGCCTTCTCACCCCTAACCGCGTCGGCACCAAAGGCTGCCGGCGGCTCCATGGCGACCATTGCCAGCAGTTGGAACAGATGGTTGGGCACCATGTCCCGCAGTGTGCCGGTCTTCTCGAAGAAGTTGCCCCGGGTTTCAACGCCGACGGTTTCAGCGGCAGTAATTTGCACGTGATCGATGTAGTGGTTGTTCCAGAACGCTTCGAACAGCACGTTGGAGAAACGGCTGACCAGGATGTTCTGCACCGTCTCCTTGCCCAGGTAATGGTCAATGCGGTAGATCTGCTTCTCGCTCATCACTTTGAGCAGGCAGGCGTTGAGCGCCTCGGCGGTGGCCAGGTCGGAGCCGAACGGCTTCTCGATAACCACGCGCCGAAAGCCCTCGTCCGTTTCATTCAACAAACCGGCACTGCCCAGGCGCTGCACCACTTCACTGAAGAAGCGCGGTGCAGTGGCGAGATAGAACACCGCATTGCCGGTGCCGCTGTCAGCGATCTTGCTGGCGATATCGGCATAGGTGCTGTCGTCGAGGAAATCGCCCTCGACGTAGCTGATGCCCTTGGCCAGTTGCGCCCACAACGCGGGGTCGAGGGCGTTCTCGGCATTGCCCCTGACTTTGCTGGAGGCTTCGGTACGAATGAAGTCCTCGAGTTTCTTGGCAAAGTCCGCATCGCTGATGGCGTTGTGATCAACGCCGACGATACGCAGGCCATCACCGAGCAACCCGTCACGGCTGAGGTTGTACAGCGCCGGCATGAGCAAGCGCTTGACCAGGTCGCCATGGGCGCCAAACAGAAACAATGTGGTGGGTGGAGCAGGTTCGGCCTTGGGTTTCTTGCCGTTGGCGGTCATTTTTTGGAAGTCTCCACATGGCCGCCAAAGCCGAAGCGCATGGCAGACAGCATTTTGTCACCGTAGGTGCTCTGCTGGCGGGAACGGAAACGCGCGAACAGCGAGGTCGACAACACCGGAACCGGCACCGCCTGCTCCATGGCTGCTTCGATGGTCCAACGGCCTTCACCGCTGTCGGCCACGGAGCCCGAGTAGCCGTCGAGTTTCGGGTCGGTGGCCAGGGCGTCGGCGGTCAGGTCCAACAGCCAGGACGACACCACGCTGCCACGACGCCAGACTTCGGCGATGTCGCCAACGTTGAGGTCAAAGCGCTGGTCTTCCGGCAGGTTTTCCGAGTTCTTGGTCTTGAGGATGTCAAAACCTTCGGCAAACGCCTGCATCATCCCGTACTCGATGCCGTTGTGGATCATCTTGACGAAGTGCCCGGAACCCGCTGGGCCGGCGTGAATGTAGCCCTGCTCGGCACGTGGGTCGGCAGAGGCCGAACGGTCCTTGGTGCGCGGAATGTTACCCAGGCCCGGCGCGAGGCTTTTGAAGATCGGGTCGAGGCGATTCACGGTCTCGGTGTCGCCACCGATCATCATGCAATAGCCCCGTTCCAGGCCCCAGACGCCGCCCGAGGTGCCCACGTCCACATAGTGCAGGCCCTTTTCAGCCAGGGCCTTGCCGCGACGCACGTCGTCCTTGTAGTTGGTGTTGCCGCCGTCGATGATCACATCGCCGTCTTCCAGCAATTCGCTCAGTGCGTTGATGGTGTCTTCGGTGGGCGCGCCCGCTGGCAACATGACCCAGACAGCACGGGGCTTTTGCAGGCCGGCCACCAGCGCTTTCAAGTCGGCGACGCCGGTGGCGCCCTCCTCGCTCAAGGCTTTGACGAAGGCTTCGTTACGGTCGTATACAACGGTGGTATGCCCATTGAGCATCAGGCGCCGCGCAATGTTACCGCCCATGCGGCCTAGTCCGATAATCCCCAGTTGCATGTGCTGATGCTCCTAACTTCTAAAAAATGTGTGACATAGTTTATAGCGCAATGAGGCTAATGAGGGTTAGTCCAGAGCGGATCCGTGTAGTTTCATGGCAAAAAAGTTGCCATCGTTTCACCATCACCCCGGCAAAAGTCACACGACCACCAAAAATAAAAAAGTTCCCTTGCTGCGAAAAAGAATTCAAACTTGCTTCCGACTGTTGCCAGAAACCTGTTTTGGCACCGCGATCTACCGGCTATTTGCGAGGTAAGCAATGAGCACAGCACAGATGACCCGTCCGCCACAGACCCTCTACGTCACCCTCCGTCGCGATGAACTGCGCCAGTTGAAAGACGAGCGCGATCAGTTGCAACAGGAAGTCCTGCGCCTGCGCTTGCACCTTCAAGCCCATCTCGATCAGCCGTCGGATGCCAAGCCAGCCCTGTGCTGATGCCCGTGCCGAACGCGTTGTAAGGCAATACCTACAGAAAACTCACAAAGTTTTCACATTCCCCTCTTGATACTCCCGTTCCGCGATGCCGCTCACTTCCTGGGCGGCCCGATGTTGCGCGCCTGCGCGCGACAATCTTTTTCTGATGGGGCGCTGGATGGCGATGTTCAAACGCAGCACGACGACTGCGAAAGGCTTTGATTGGGCCGGCCTTGGCTGGTTATTCCTGTTTTTCTGGTATTTCTCGGGTATTACCCAACTTCTTATCCAGCTGACCGGCACCTCCGGCTTCAGTGGCTTCCGCCAGGCCTTCTTCATGAGTGCGCTGTGGCTGGCGCCGATGCTGCTGTTTCCGCGTCGTACGCGCCTGCTCGCCGCCTTGATCGGCGTGGTGCTGTGGGCTTGCTCCATGGCGAGCCTGGGTTATTTCTTCATTTACCAGCAGGAATTCTCCCAGAGCGTCATCTTCATCATGTTCGAGTCGAACATCTCTGAAGCCGGCGAATACGCCACCCAATACTTTGCCTGGTGGATCGTGCTGGCGTTCATTGCCCACACCGCCTTCGCCATCTTCCTGTGGACGCGCTTGCGCCCGGTGTATCTGCCTCGCGGCCAGTCCATCGTGGCAGCCATTGCCATCGTCCTGGCGGTGGTGGGCTACCCACTGGTCAAGCAGATCGCCACCAGCGAAACCATGGAATTGGCCATCGATCGTTTCGAAACCCGCATCGAGCCTGCCGTGCCTTGGCAGATGATCGTCGCCTATCGTCGCTACACCGAGCAGTTGGACAAC
This sequence comes from Hoplolaimus galeatus, assembly GCA_016432905.1. Lineage (NCBI taxonomy): Eukaryota > Metazoa > Nematoda > Chromadorea > Rhabditida > Hoplolaimidae > Hoplolaimus > Hoplolaimus galeatus. Next base: position 31,590 of record JAEHOL010000020.1, read on the forward strand.
ATGCAAGGCATGCTCACCAGTGCAAGCAAGATCCCGCCCTTGAACAACCTCAAGGACAGCATGGCCGGCCAGCCGTCCACACTTGTCTTGGTCATCGGCGAGTCGACCAACCGCCAGCGCATGAGCCTCTACGGCTACCCGCGCAACACCACGCCGGAGCTGGACAAGCTGCGCGACCAACTGGCCGTGTTCGATAACGTCATCACCCCGCGCCCCTACACCATTGAAGCGCTGCAACAGGTGCTGACCTTCGCTGACGAAGAAAACCCGGACCTGTACCTCAAGACACCGTCGATTGTCAGCGTGATGAAACAGGCTGGCTACAAGACCTTCTGGATCACCAACCAGCAGACCATGACCAAACGCAACACCATGCTCACGACCTTTTCCGAACAGGCCGACGAGCAGGTGTACCTGAACAACAACCGCAACCAGAACGCCCGTCAGTACGACGGCGATGTACTGGCGCCGTTTTCCAAGGCCCTGGCCGATACCGCCGAACGCAAGTTCATCGTGGTGCACCTGCTGGGCACCCACATGAGCTACCAGTACCGCTACCCGCAGACCTTCGACAAGTTCACCGACCGCCAGGGCGTGCCGGCGGGTGTCAGCGATGCGCAGTTGCCGACCTATAACAGCTATGACAACGCGGTGCTGTACAACGACTTCGTAGTCTCCAGCCTGATCAAGGACTACGCAAAGACCGACCCCAACGGCTTTTTGCTGTACCTCTCGGACCACGGCGAAGACGTGTTCGACTCGGCCGGCCACGACACTTTGGGCCGTAACGAAGGCAAGCCGACCGCGCCGATGTACACCATCCCGTTCATGGCCTACGCCTCGCCAAAATGGCGCGAAAGTCACGACTGGAGCTTCGCCGGCGACTTGCAGCGGCCTTACAGCAGTTCGCAGTTGATCCACACCTGGGCCGACATGGCAGGCTTGAGTTTCGATGAGCTGGACCACAGCAAGAGCCTGGTGAGCGACAGCTTCAAGCCACGCCCCCTGTTGATCGGCAACCCTTACGAGACCAAGCAGAAGGCGCTGATCGACTTCAGCCTGATCAAGCCCAAGAAGGCCGACGGCGCCGAAGTGGTGGCCAAGTAAGCCAGGGCCTTGTAACAGAAAGATAACAATCATTCTCGTTTGAGCCTAAAGTTCCGCAGTTCCTTTCGTCTTTGAACCAAGCCCTCCCCGCCTGGGGAGGTATCAAAGACGACAAGGAGTCTGCAGCGATGTTTGCGCCCTTCACCCGTTCCATGACCTTCACCCTCGGCCTGTTCAGCCTGGCGCTGAGCCCGGATTCGCGGGCCGACACCGACCCCGATACAGCCCCCGCCAAAGCCCTGGAACTGGGCGCGACCACCATCAGCGCCGACGGCCTGGGCGCCACCACCGAGCACACCGGTGCCTACACTACTGGCTCGATGAGCACCGCCACGCGGCTGAACCTCTCCGTCAAGGAAACCCCGCAATCGATCTCGGTGATCACACGCCAGCAGATGGACGACTTCAATCTCAATACCCTGACGGATGTGTTGCGCCAGACCACGGGCGTCAACGTTCAGCATTACGACTCCGATCGTGTCTACTACTCCGCCCGAGGCTATGGCATCAGCAACTTCCAGATTGACGGGATGCTCAACACTTTCGGCTACATGAAGACCGACGCCGACACCATCATCTACGACCGCATCGAAGTAGTGCGCGGCGCGACGGGCTTGACCACGGGCGCAGGCGACCCTTCGGCCACCGTCAACATGGTGCGCAAGCGCCCTACCGCCCAGTGGCAGGCCAAGACCGGCATCAGTGGCGCCAGCCATGACAACTACTACAGCTACGTTGACGTGGGCGGCCCGCTGGCGTTCGACGGCAAACTGCGCGGGCGTAGCGTGCTGGCTTACCGCGACAGCAAGTCTTTTCGTGACAACTATGGGCTGCAGCGGGCGGTGGGCTACGGCATTCTCGAGGCTGACCTTTCCGACGATACCGTGCTGGCCGTCGGCTTTGATTACCAGGACAAACAGGTACAAGGCACCTCCTGGGGCACCGTGCCCTACTGGAACAGCCAGGGCGGCAAGGCCAGGCTGCCCCGCTCCACCAACATGGCGGCGCACTGGAGTTCCTGGCCGCTGACCGACAAGACCACCTTCGCCACCCTCGACCATCGGCTCGGCGGCGACTGGCACCTGAAGGCAGCCTATACCCATCGCCAGAGCGACACCGATGGCAAGGTGTATTACGGCGGCGCCGGTTTCCCCAACCCCGACCGCAGCGGCATGACGGCTTGGGCCAGCCATATGCGCGGTACCTCACGCATGGAGGCCATCGACCTCAACCTGGCCGGCAGCTACACGCTGCTGGGCCGCGAACACGCGCTGATGATGGGCTATGGCGAAGCCGCTCAACGGGATGTCTCGCCCTTCATGCGCAGCGACCTGCCAGCCAGCTACTACCCCATTCAGGACTGGAAGCACATGGGCAGCATCGGCAAGTTCACCGACCAGGTGACCGACCTGAAGGGCGAGCACAGCAAGAAACAACAGAAAGCCGGTTACCTGGCCACAAGGCTGAGCCTCACAGACCGCTTGCACGCTGTACTGGGCAGCCGTTACGGCAGTTGGGAGCTGGAAAGCGCAGAGCCCAAATACAATGCCAACGACCAACTGACCGCTTCGGGCAAAACCAGCCAGACCCACAATGATATGTGGACGCCCTACGCCGGCCTGCTCTACGACATCACGCCGCAGTACACCGTCTACGCCAGCTATACCGACATCTTCAAACCCCAGGACTACCGTGATGCCAACAAGAAGTACCTGGAGCCCGTGGTCGGCAGTAACTACGAAGTGGGCCTCAAGGGCAGTGTGCTGAACGAGCGTTTGAACCTGGCCGCCGCGTACTTCTGGAGTACCCAGGACAACGTCGCCGAGCGGGATGACTCAGTCCCGCCCAACCCAGTCACGGGAGAGGAGTACTACAAATCCGGCGGCAAAGGTAACAAGGTCAACGGCTTCGAGCTGGAAGCCGCCGGTGAAATCACGCCGGACTGGAACCTGTCCGCCGGCTACACCTACACCCATTCGGTCAATGGCTCTGACAAACGCAACAACACCAGCCAACCCTTGAACCTGGTGAAGATCTCCAGCGCCTATCGCCTGCCGGGCGCCTGGCGCAAACTGACGGTGGGCGGCGCCGTGAACTGGCAGAGCGAAACCTACGACTTCAGCAACCGCCCGACCGGGCAGCGCAACAGCGAAGGCCGGCCAATAACCACCCGGGCGAAAATCACGCAACAGGGCTACACCGTGGTCAACCTGATGTCGCGCTACCAGTTCGACGAACAGGTTTCGGCGTCGGTCAACGTGAATAATCTCTTTGATAAGAAATATTACGAGCGCGTGGGTTTTTATAACGGGGTGTATTGGGGCGAGCCGCGTTCCGTCACGCTGGCGTTGGATTGGAAGTTATAGCCTCGCACATTGAAGTTAACAAAACTGTTAACTTCAACGGCATCTCCCGTTAATTCCCACTTAATAAGATAACGCCATAGTCGCCCCATGATCTGATCACGAAGCGACCAGACACCTATCACTTTAATGGGGATACCACTATGAAACTCTCGACCTTGATGCTGGCCAGCCTGATGACCCTGACCTCTGCCGCTGCCTTTGCAGAGGGCGGCGCAGAGCGCTCCAAGGAGTTCTACAACAACTTCAGCTTCATTCAGGAAAAAACCCACGGCAAGGCTGAGCAACAAGTTGCCAGCGCCGATGGCAAGTCGGTCAAGGCCGACACGGTTGAACAGGCGCAACCGAACAGCTGAGTTAATGCTTACTTAATCCGTAGCACCCTGCGCCATTCTGCTCCGTTGGCAAACGGTTTATTGGGCGCCATTTAATGGCGCCTTTTTTTTGCCGGTTATTTATTACAACGGTTTATTCCAGAACAACATCCGCCCATGGGCCGGATCAAACACTGAGTCGTCAAAACCAAACTTGCGGTACGCCGCCTGCGCCAGAGTATTGCCTTCCAGCACTTCGAGGGTAATCTTGCAGCAACCGCGCTGCCGGGCGATTTCCTCGACCTTTTGCAGCATCTTCTGGCTCAACCCCAACCCCCGAAACTGCTCTTTCACCACCACATCATGGACATTGACCAAGGGCCGGCAGGCGAAGGTCGAAAAGCCCTCGAAACAATTGACCAATCCCGCTGGCTCCCCCCCGACGAACGCCAGCACACTGAACGCGTGTGGGCGCTTGGCCAGTTCGGCTGGCAACTGCTGCAAGAGATCGGCTGGCAGGCTGTGGCCGCCGCCCATCGGATCTTCAGCGTAATGGTTGAGCAACAGGCCAATGGCGTCGGCGTGCACGGCGTTGGTATAGCTGGCTTGCAGCACCAGGATGTCTGGGGTGTCCATTTCCTTCCTCGATAGCGACAACCAGGGAATCGTTTCCCTTTGAGAGCTGCGATTGTAAGCGTGGAGTCGGCAGTAGATGAAGGAGATAAGCGACAAATCGCTGACAGAAAATGCGAAGGTTGCGCGCATCAAAGCGTGCAAAGAGCTTTGGAGCGGCGATTTTTCCTAGGTGGCGAAGCGTTCCAACTGCATCTCTTGCAGACGGCTCAGGGTGCGGCGGAAAGGAAACTCCAGGTAGCCTTCGGTGTACAGGCTGTGCAACGGCACCTCGGCGTCGATAAAGAGTGGCACTTTGCGGTCGTAGCATTCGTCCACTAACGCGATAAAACGCCGTACGCTGTCGTCATGCACCGACAACTGTGGCAACTCTCGATCCCCGGCCACCACGCGCTCGGCACCGTCTTCGGTGCCACGGGCAATCCGGCCCGGGCGTTTCTGTGCACTGAGGTTGGGGACGTCTCCTAGCAGGATGGCGTGGAAGCGATCACATAACAGCATGAAATCCATCGCGGCCAGGGGCTGCTCACACAGGTCGGCATAGCGACACCAAAGCACGGTGTCACTGGCCTGCACCGTCATGATGGTGCGGTACCCTACGCTTACCGCCACACTGTTCACGGCTTGACCTTGGCTCAACTGTCGGAACACCGCCGCCAGTGCCTCGGGTTGATTCACCCAATAACGCTGCATGCCCACGCCGGGATGCAAGCGATGATCCTCGCCACCGTCCACGGCCACCACCTGCATATGCTGCTTGAGCGCGTCGATACCCGGCAGGAAACGCTCACGGTTGAAGCCACCGGCATACAACTGGTCGGGCGGCTGGTTGGACGTGCACACCATCACCACACCCTCTTCGAACATCACTTGGAACAGGCGGCCGAGAATGATCGCGTCACCGATATCATTCACAAACAATTCATCGAAGCACAGCACGCGCACCGCCTGGCTCAGCTCCCTGGCCAACGCCTGCAAGGGGTCCTGGGTGCCCGTGAGCTGGAATAAGCGCTGGTGCACCCAGGTCATGAAGTGGTGAAAATGCTGGCGCCGCGCAGGCACGCGCAAGCTTTGGTAAAACTGGTCCATCAACCAGGTCTTGCCACGCCCCACCGGGCCCCACAGGTAAACGCCGGCAATCGACGAACGCCCTTGATGCAAGGCCTCGTGACAGGCTTGCAAGGCTTGTACCGCCCGGCGCTGGGCGTCGTCGGCGACGAAACCTGGGTGGGCGATGGCATGTTGATAAGCGGCGAGAGGCGAGTCGAAAGTCATGCTTGCCAGTATGACGGACGCAGAGCTGTCCAGGCGCGAAATCTTGCCTGCCAACGGTAACCACGATGCGAAGCGAGTCGCTCTTGATCTGCTTTTGATCTTAGGCGCCCCGTTAAACCACGCTGGCCGGAATTCGACAGGGATTTGGGGGGTAA
>JAEHOL010000021.1:0-35585 GCA_016432905.1 Hoplolaimus galeatus
GACAACGACGCTAGATATTCACCTCTTCGTCGGAGGCGGACGAGGTAGACAGAAGTTGAATGTTTTTCGCCGCCACCCGTCGCCCGTGCGCTCAGGGTGATAAGCTCCCACCAGCCCAACCGCGTGGACCCGTCTCGATGCCGATTAAAAGCACACCGCCTGTGCGCAAACGTTCCGCCAACCTGGCCCAGGGTGTGGTCGAGGCACTGACCCAGCGCATTCAGTTGGGGCAACTCAAGCCGGGTGAAAAACTGCCGTCCGAATCCACCATCGTGCTTGAGCATGGGGTGAGCCGCACCGTGGTGCGTGAAGCCTTGTCCAAGTTGCAGGCGTCGGGGCTGGTGGAGACGCGTCACGGCATCGGCACCTTTGTGCTCGAGCAGCACACCCAGCCGGGCCTGCGCCTGCATGTGGACACGGTCGCCAGCGTGCGCAACATGCTCGAATTGCGCCTGGGCCTGGAAGTGCAAGCGGTGGCCCTGGCCGCGCTGCGCAGAAGTGACGCGCAATTGGCCCACATGCGCCAGGCACTGGACGACTACCAAGCCTCCCTGGCCAACAACGACAGCTGTGTGGAGGAGGACAAGCGCTTTCACCAACTGATCGCCGAAGCCACCGGCAATACGTTTTTCACCGACATCATGCAGCACCTGGGCACGGCGATGATTCCGCGCACCCAGGTGAATGCCGTCGAGCGCGGCGGCGCGGACTTTGCTCAACTGGGGCAGTTGGCGAACCTGGAACACGAGGCCATCTACAACGCTATCAAGCGCCAGGACCCGGACGCCGCACGGGCGGCCATGGTGCTGCACTTGACCAACAGCCGGGATCGATTTTCCGGGCACTCTTAAGGAACCACCGTTGAACGAACACACCTTGTCCCAGCGCCTGGAGCGCGTGGCCGCGCACATACCGGCGGGTGCCCGCCTGGCCGATATCGGCTCGGACCACGCCTACCTGCCGGTGGCCCTGATACACCGCGGCGCTATTGCGGCGGCCGTGGCGGGGGAAGTGGCCGCTACACCGTTTCACGCGGCCAACCGTACTGTGGCCGACAACGGCCTGGCTCAGCACATCACCGTGCGCCGGGCCGATGGCTTGGCGGCGATTCAATCGGGCGATGACATTACCGCCATCAGCCTGTGCGGCATGGGCGGCGAGACGATCCGCGACATTCTCGACAGCGGCAAGGCGCACCTCAATGGCCGAGAACGTCTGATCCTGCAACCCAACGGCGGCGAGCAACCCCTGCGCCAATGGTTGATGGGCAACGGCTACCAGATCCTGCTCGAGGAGTTGCTACTGGAAAACCGCTTCTACTACGAAATCATCGTTGCTGAACGTGTTGGAGCGGTGACCTACACCGAAGAGCAACTGTACTTTGGCCCGCTGCAAATGCAGGCCCGCAGCCCGGCGTTTGTGGCGAAGTGGCAACGGATGTTGCGCCAAAAGCGCAAGACATTGGCCAGCCTCGAACAGGCGCGGCAGGCGGTGCCCGAGCAGAAAGTGCAGGAGATCGTGCAGCAGGTGAAGTGGATCGAGCAATTGCTCGCCTGAGCCACATTCGCGGCACTTCACCGCTACGCTGTAGTCTTCTCTTAAATCCCCCCAAGGTGTCGCCTCGATGATCACTGTTCACCACCTCAACAACTCCCGCTCGCAACGTATCCTGTGGGCGCTTGAAGAACTGGGCCTGCCCTACGACATCAAGCGCTACCAGCGCGACGCCAAGACCAACCTGGCGCCGCCTGAACTCAAGGCCATTCACCCCCTGGGCAAATCCCCGGTGATTGAAGACGGCTCTCGTGTGCTGATCGAGTCCGCCGCGATCATCGACTACCTCATCCGCCGCCACGGCAACGGCCAACTGCAACCCGACCCGGCTACCGACGCCTATGACAGCTATGTGCAATGGCTGCACTTCGCCGAAGGCTCGGCCATGCTGCCGCTGATGCTCAACCTCTACGTCGGACGCCTGGGTGAAGCGGGCGCGCCGCTGCATCCGCGGATCGAATCGGAGCTGGCCAATTACCTGGGCTACCTGAATGACGTGCTGGGCCACACGCCGTACCTGGTGGGCGACGCACTCAGCGGCGCGGATATTCAGATGAGCTTTATCGGCGAAGTCGCCCAGGCCCAGGGCAAATTGCAGGCCTACCCGAACTTGGCCGCATGGCTGCAAAAGCTCCAGGCGCGCCCGGCATACCGCAAGGCGGTGGAGCGGGGCGGGGAATACGCGTTCGCCAAATAGCGGGCCCACCGACACCGCCTCCTGTAGGAGCGAGCTTGCTCGCGAAAAACGTAAACGATAACGCGTGTTTCCTGGATGAACGCGGCGCCTTTGGGTTTTTCGCGAGCAAGCTCGCTCCTACAGAACCCGTTTCGGCAGGTGAACCTTCGAGTCTCCCAGCGCTCACTTAAAAGGTGGCACTGGCTTTTCTCGAAAGGAATCTGCATGCACTCCACCTCGTCAATCGCGCCCGTAGAGCGCGAACTGAGCCTGCGGGCAGTTATCACCGGGATCGTGCTGGGCATCCTGCTCACCCCTTCCAATGTCTACGCAGGCTTGAAGATCGGCTGGTCGTTCAATATGTCGATCATCGCCTTGCTGATCGGTTATGGCCTCTGGCAAGGCCTGGCCCGGCGTTCCGCTGAACACCTGCCGTGGACCCTGCACGAGAGCAATATCAACCAGACCGTGGCCTCTGCCGCGGCGTCGATCATTTCCGGCGGGCTGGTCGCGCCCATCCCGGCTTATACCTTGCTCACCGGCAACCAACTGGCGGCGCTGCCGATGATCGCCTGGGTGTTCTCGGTGAGTTTCCTGGGGATCTGGATCGCGTGGTACCTGCGGCCTTCATTGCTCAATGACAAGGCACTGAAGTTTCCTGAAGGCATGGCCACCCTGGAGACCCTGCTGCACATCTACAACCATGGTCGCGAAGCCGCCACGCGCTTGAAAGTGCTGCTCGGCGCAGCGTTGTTGTCCGGGTTGGTCAAGTGGGTGGATACTTTTATGTGGGCCTTCCCGCGCTGGTCGCCGAACGCCCAGTTGGAGCGCCTGACCTTCACCGCCGACCCCTCTCTGCTGTTGCTGGGGTTCGGCGGCATCATCGGCATTCGCGTGGGCCTGACCCTGCTGCTCGGCGCCTTGCTGGCATGGGGCGGGTTGGGGCCGTGGCTGTTGGCCAATGGCTTGGTGAGCTTGCCCGCTGACAGCAGCGGCCCGCAGTTTGCCGCGCTGGTGGAATGGCTGCTGTGGCCTGGGGTGAGCCTGATGGTGTGTTCCACCCTGGCGTCCCTGGCGATTCGCCTGTGGGCGTTGCATCGCTCAACCCGAGCGGCTGGCGGCACGCCTTGGGCGGTTCCCAAGCCTGGGCCTGCCGTGGGGTTTGCCTTGGCGATTGCGTTGGTGGTGAGCCTGCAAGCGCTGTTGTTCGGTATCAACCTTGGGATGGCGCTGCTGACCATTCCCCTGGCGATCTGCCTGGCCGCCGTGGCGGCGCGGGTGGTGGGGGCGACCGGTATTCCGCCGATTGGCGCCATCGGGCAACTGTCTCAGCTGAGTTTTGGCATCGTTGCGCCGGGCCAGGTGCCGATCAACCTGATGAGCGCCAACACCGCCGGCGGTTCGGCGGGGCAGTGCACAGACCTGATGAATGACTTCAAGGTGGGCAAAGCGATTGGCGCGACGCCGCACAAACAGGTTATCGCCCAGATTCTCGGGATTTTTGTCGGCAGCGTCGTCGGCGTATTCGCGTACCTGGCGTTGATCCCCGACCCGCAAACCATGCTGCTCACCGAACAATGGCCAGCCCCGGCCGTCGCCATTTGGAAAGCCGTGGCCCAAACCCTGACCCACGGGCTGGATTCGTTGTCACCCAGCATCCGCTGGGCCATTGCTGTTGCAAGCCTGTGCGGCGTACTGCTGGGCATACTCGATAGCACGCTGCCCACCCATCGCGCCCGCTATCTGCCAAGTGCGGCAGCCTTGGGACTGGCGTTTGTCTTGCCTGCGTCGGTGTCGCTGATGATGGCCCTTGGCGCGATCATGACCTGGGCCGTGAGCTGTCGCTGGCCAAGTGTGACGCAGCGCTTTGCGATCACGGCAGCGGCGGGGCTGATCGCCGGTGAGAGCATTACTGGCGTGGGCGCGTCGTTATGGCAGATGCTGGGAAGTGGATAAATGGGACTCGTGGATTTACAACTCTTCACGAATTCAAAAGGCTCACCGTTATAGGCTTGGCGCTGCGACCACTGGATCAAACCCATTCAACTGACCGTTGAGCCTAGCCCATGAAACTGCCTGCCATCGCTGCCACGTTTCTCGCCTTTGCTACGCTGCATCCTTTGCCCGTACACGGCGCAGGCCCCGTCACCCATGTCGCCATCTACCGAGGCCCGGCAGGCTGCCCCGACTGCTCGGAAAACGTGAAAACCGCCCTGCAGCGCCTGGACCCCAATTACCAGATCGACTTCGTCGGTGCCGACGAACCCATCGACATCACCCCGCAAACCCTGGCGCGCTACGATCTATACGTGCAACCCGGCGGTGGCCAGGACATCCCGGCCGCCCTCGACAGCCTGGGCGATGCGCGTGCCGAAGCCATCCGCGATTACGTCGCCAAAGGCGGCCGCTACCTGGGCCTGTGCATGGGCGCCTACCTGGCCGACGACAACAACCTCGGCCTGATCCCCCAGGCGCTTGATACCGAAGCTGGCCGTCCCGGTTTTGAAGTGTCCGGTATTGAGGACGCCGCCGTGCGGGTGACGTGGGACGGGCAACCTGACTCTGTGTTCTATCAGGATGGCCCTTACTTCCCCAAAGCTAGCGCCGCTGCGCCTTACAAGGTCATCGCGACCTACCATAATGGCGACGTGGCGGCAGCGCGCTATACCTACGAACGTGGCGTGGTGGTGCTGAGCGGGCCGCACCCGGAAGCCGGGCGGGAATGGTTTGAAAATGCCGATATCGAGCTGAGCAAGATGCCGCGTGGTGAGCTGTTCGGGTCGTTGATACGTAGCGCGCAAGAGTAGGGCGCGCCGCCCGTTACTTCAGGATGCCACTATTCCCCATGTCGATATCAGGCACGATGGTGGCGTAACCAGGCTACTTGTGCCTGGCCTCGGGCACTTAAGGTGAAGGTCATTGGCCGCCCGAGAACAACAAAAACAATGACTAGCCTCAACTGCAACGATTCCAACGGTCAGCTTGCGCAGGGCTTCAAGCCGCGCCATGTGACCATGTTGTCCATCGCTGGCATCATCGGCGCGGGGTTGTTTGTCGGCTCCGGACACGCCATCGCCGCCGCCGGGCCAGCGGTGTTGCTGGCTTATCTGTTTTCCGGCCTGTTGGTGGTGCTGGTCATGCGCATGCTGGGGGAAATGGCGGTGGCACGCCCGGACACTGGCTCGTTTTCCACCTACGCCGACCAGGCCATCGGCCCGTGGGCGGGGTTCACCATCGGCTGGTTGTATTGGTGGTTCTGGGTGCTGGTCATTCCCATCGAAGCCTTGGCCGCCGGGCATGTGCTCAATCAGTGGTTCCCTCAGGTTGATGCGTGGCTCTTTGCCTTGGTTTCAATCGTTCTGCTGGTGATCACCAATCTGTTCAGCGTGGCCAAATACGGCGAATTCGAATTCTGGTTCGCCATGGCCAAGGTGATTGCCATCGTCGGCTTTATCGGCCTGGGCTTCAGCGTCCTCATGGGCTGGATCCCGGATCGCGAAGCCAGCGGCTTGAGCCGCTTGATGGAGGAACACGGCGGGTTTGCTCCCAACGGCCTGTCGGCGGTGGTGGGCGCGTTCATTACCATCATGTTCAGTTTCATCGGCACCGAAGCGGTGACCATCGCTGCAGCAGAATCGAGCAACCCGGCGCAGAACATCGCCAAGGCCACCCGTTCGGTGATCTGGCGCATTGGCGTGTTCTACCTGTTGTCGATCTCCGTCGTGATTTCCGTGGTGCCCTGGAACGATCCGCTGTTGGCCTCCGTGGGTTCCTATCAGCGCGCACTGGAAATTATGAATATCCCCAACGCCAAATTCATGGTCGATGTGGTGGTGTTGATCGCGGTAGCCAGTTGCATGAACTCCTCGATCTACATTTCTTCGCGCATGCTGTTTTCCCTGGGCAAACGCGGCGATGCGCCGCCGGCGCTTAAAATCACCTCGAAGGCGGGCGTGCCCAGGGCGGCGGTGATCGCCAGCACCATCATCGGTGCGGGCGTTACGTTGCTGAGCTACTTCATGCCGGCCGGTCTGTTCCAGTTCCTGCTCGCCAGCTCCGGGGCCATCGCGTTGTTGGTGTACCTGGTCATCGCTATCTCGCAACTGCGTATGCGTCGCTTGCTGCTTCGGCAGAACGTCGAACTGACCTTTCGTATGTGGCTATTTCCGTGGCTGACTTATCTGGTGATCGTGTTCATCTGCCTGGCCCTGGGGGTGATGATGGTGACGCCGGAACACCGCACCGAAGTGTCCTCGACCATTGGCCTGGCGTTGGTGATTTCCTTTATCGGCCTGGTTACGTCGCGTCAGCACAACCGGGCACCCAAGCCGGTGGCGCTGGAACATTCCTGATCACGCCTGTGGGGTAGCGGTGATGGAAACCGAGGCATCTGTTTGCCAGACCATCGGCTTTTTGCTGCTGGACCAATTCACGCTGATATCGCTGTCATGTGCGGTCGAGCCGCTGCGCATGGCCAACCAATTGGCGGGCGAAGAACTCTACCGTTGGCAAACCCTCAGCCTGGACGGCCAGCCGGTGTGGGCCAGCGATGGCGTGTCGGTGACCCCGGACGCGTGCGCGCAGGACCAGCGCGGCTTCGATGCGGTGATCGTGTGCGGCGGCGTGGGCATTCAACAGGCTATCAGCCCTGCGCTCATCGCCTGGTTGCGCAGCCAGGCGCGCCTGTACTGCAAACGTCTCGGCGCGGTGTGCACCGGCAGTTGGGCACTGGCCCAGGCGGGGTTGCTCGATGGCTTCCAGTGCAGCGTGCATTGGGAGCTGATGGCGTCGATGCAGGAGGCGTTTACCCGCGTCAAAGTCAGCTCCAGCGTATTCACGCTCGATGGCAACCGCTTTACCAGCTCTGGCGGCACTGCGCCGCTGGACATGATGCTGCACCTGATCGGCCGCGATCACGGGCACACGCTGTCGGCGGCGATTTCCCAGATGTTCGTGTACGAGCGCATTCGCAACGAGCGCGACCACCAACGCGTGCCGCTCAAACACCTGCTCGGCACGCAACAGCCCAAGCTGCAAGAAGTGGTCGCCCTGATGGAGTCCAACCTGGAAGAACCCATCGACCTCGACGAACTGGCCGCCTACGTGCACGTGTCCCGCCGCCAGTTGGAGCGCATGTTCCAGAAGCACCTGTACTGCACGCCATCGCGCTATTACCTCAAGCTGCGCCTGACCCGTGCGCGCCAGTTGCTGATGCAGACGCCCATTTCGATTGTCGAGCTGGCGGTGATTTGCGGCTTTGTGTCCACGCCGCATTTTTCCAAGTGCTATCGGGATTTCTTCGGCGTTGCGCCCAGCGATGAGCGCTCGGACATGCGCCTGCATCCGCCGCCAGCGTTACGGCCAGAGGGGCAATCCCGGGCCCCGCAACAGCCCAGGAATACACTGGAGCAGGCGCGCGACGAGCCGACGTTTGCTACGGTGCAGATTCAAAGGCGATAGGGCTTGGGGCTTGCCCGAATGCCAGTAGGAGCGAGCTCGCTCGCGAAAAACTCACAGGCGCCGCGCTCATTCAGGAAGCACGCGTTATCGTTGGCGTTTTTCGCGAGCAAGCTCGCTCCTACAGAAGGCAATAAGCCTCGGCGCTCAAATCCACTGGTCATTCAACGCGGTGCGCTCACCGCCTTCATGCCCGGTATTCAGAATGCCCCTAGGCTCGATCATCATCAGCCTGGCTTCACCTTCGGCCGCCGTCCTGTGCTCAATGCCACGCGGCACCACATACAACTCACCCGGCTTCACATACACCGGGCCATCCGGCAGGTCGATACGCAGCGTGCCTTCAAGCACCAGGAACGCTTCATCGGTTTCGGGGTGCGAATGCCAAATGAATTCACCCTCGATACGCACCACCTTGAACTGGTAGTCGTTCATTTCGGCAACCACTCTTGGGCTCCATTGTTGGTCGATGAGCGAGGCTTTGTGCGCGAGGTTTATCGGTTGGGCGGGTTGCTGTAGGTGAGTCATGCTGAGCCTTCCTGTCGGTGAGAAGGCCAGATTATCCGGGCCGACAGGTCATAGGCTTGTACGATCCTGCAACGCTTCCACTCCTACACCCCCGCATTCCCCACGGGAATGCAGCACATAAAATTAATGCATTTTTCTTACTGCCACGGTTAACGTAATTTCCTTCAAGGCCACGGAGAACCGCCTTGAACTCATCCTCATCCAACCCTGCTGACAAATTCGATACCTCAAGAGCCAACGAGTACGCGCGACAAAGCCGTATCGCGTTGGCGGGCTATGACGCGTGCCAGGATCTGGCAGCCTGCATGCTCGCGGCGAGCCTTGGCGATGCCCCTTCGGCCAAGATACTGGTGGTCGGCGCCGGCGGTACGGCGCAGGAGATCATCGCCATGGCCAACCTTGAACCAGGCTGGTGCTTCATGGCGGTTGATCCCTCGCAGCCGATGCTGGACGCGGCAAGGCAGCAGTTGGAAGCCAACCACCTGCTTGATAGAACAACCCTGCATCTCGGGACGCTTGAAGACCTGGCAGCAGACGCGTCATACGACGCCGCCACCTTGATCGGTGTGCTCCACCATCTGGGGGGGGATGACGCCAAGGACCGGATGCTGCGATCGATTCGGGCGCACCTGAAACCGGGGGCACCGCTGATCGTCGCGGGCAATCATTACGCGTATGCCAGCCAGCCGTTGCTGCTGGCGGCATGGGGCCAACGCTGGCGTCAGCATGGCGCCACCCCGGACGAAGTGAAGGCCAAGCTCGGCAAAATCCTTCAAGGCGCTGACCCGCCCCATTCCGAGGCCGCGGTTCAGAAGCTGTTGCATGACGCTGGCTTCGGCGACGCGACGCGTTTCTTCAGCAGCCTTTTCTGGGGGGCTTGGTTGACGTGCAAGGTGGGGTAGCGAGGTCTCCCGTTGCTCAGTGAGCCGTGGCGCGATTCAGATCCCCCGGAGAGTAGCCAGCCGCCGACGCCAATCGCCGCCATGCCGAAGGTGGCATTCCTCTTCGGAGTCGAAACTGACGCAGCGGGCGATGTTCGGGACGTGCACGTCGGCGTCATCCAGCGCGGCGGTAGTCAGCTCGCGCATACGGGCGTCCCCGCCGGTCGCAAGGGCGCGAGCCTTGCTCGCAACGCTGTCGAACACCCAGATCACCCGCAGGCTTTGGGGAAACGCGTGGTAGTCGACGGTGTGGGTCAACCAGTCGAAGCCCGGAATTTCGACCTTTGCGATCTCGCAGGCGTCGGTCAGCGCCGCGATGAGACGGCGTTCGATACGGGCGTGGTCGCGTGAGGCAGGCGGCATAAAGGAAATCCGTGAATCCTGGGAGTGGGTTGGGGCATCAGGCGATAGGCTGATCAGAGCGGGCGTTATTGAAGCGCGGGGCGCAAGCGTTGCCACTCATTCAAGCAATCCTCGGCAACGATATCCGGGTATCCCCGTTTGTGTTCCATCGCCAACGCGGTGGAGAGGGTACCGCAATGCAAGTGGCCTGGTCATTGCAGCGAAGTGTCATCGACCATCGGCCTGGTCACGGCGCGCCAGCATGGGCGGGCGATCAAGCCGGTGGTGTTGGAGCAATCCTGACAGCGCGGCCCTACCTGTGGGCCGCGTCACTTCAGTGCTGGCGCACCCCTCTTGTCATACGCCGCAGTACCTGCTTATCGCCCTGCCTATAGTGCATGACCACCGCCCCGACATGCCCGAGGATAAGCACCAGCATTGTCCAACCCAGCAAGCTATGAAAGTTGCTGCCCAGATCAACCATCCACTGGATTTTTTCCCCCTCGAACCCCTCCATGACCTGCACGCCAAACGCAGAAAAAGCCCGGCCGGAGCCGTACTGGCGGATCATCCCGATCAGCGGGATCAGGAACATCAGTGCATACAGCATGCCGTGCCCGGCGGCGGCGAAACGGCTGATGCTGAGTGGGCGCCGGTGTTGGTTCAGCAGACTCCAGCTGGCACGTAGGATCAGCAACACCAGTAATAACAACCCTACGGGTTTGTGAAAGGGCCACAGCCATTTATCCAGCGCTGAGTCTGACGCCAGGTAATGGGTTATGGCTGAGCAATAGATCCACGCAAACAACAGGAACATCAGCCAATGCACTGCTCGGCTTACCGAGTCGTAGTGTTCACGTGACCCAGCAGGGGGTGCGCAAGTCGTCATTGTCGTATCCTTCTGGCGAGTCGCCTTGCGTTCTTTTTCAAGCGCATTGAGGCGACAGATGATAAGCGGCCAGAATGAATCTGGCGGTGACCAGATCATATACAAGGAGACACAGGCAGCGGTCGTGTCGAAACATCAAGAAAACATGCATCCCTCAGGGTGTGATCTGGATGCCTAACGGCATGGGCGTAGCCTGTTCAAATCCACCGAGCATTTTCAGCCGTACGCTCCCCACCTTCATGCCCGGTATTCAAAATGCCCCGTGGCGAGCCTTCGAGCATCAGGAATGCTTCGGGCGCGTGTTCGTTCTTGCGCAGGGCGTGGAACGATCAAAAGCTGTGGCGAGGGAGCTTGCTCCCGTGACGGTCTAAAGCTGACGCGTTTATGGTCGATAACCCGTATGAACCCGCTAATCAAGGACCGATTAAATGGCACTTTCCGTTAGCCCTGCCTATATTCCACCGGCCAATCTCAACCTCACGCCTTCTGAGCAGAAGCTCGTACCCCAGGCGTCGACGGACCCCGCCAAGCAAGCCCTGGCAAACGCCGGCCCCGCGGCCATTTACCATCCCAGTGAAGCGGCGACAACCACGGCACAAGCCCCGGAGGCCGTTGATACCTGGGTCGGTCGCTCCGAATCGCCGCACTTTCCTCGTTTCGTCGACCTGTTCAATGGCGCGCAAAGTGCGCTGAAAGCTTCCTTCCAGACATTCGAAGCGAACCTGGCAGCCACTGCGCCCGACCTGGCCAGCACCGGGTACGGTTTTACCGTTGAGGCTGACGGACGGCTGAAAGTGCTCGATACGGCTGGCCAGCTCAGCCGTGAGGCGACCGAGAGGCTGACGGTTCTGCTCAATCAATCCGTTGAGCTGAAAGCCACAGCCGTGGCCTACCGCAACGCCGCCATCGACATGGTAGACGCAGGTTCACCCCGGTCGGGAAGCACCCTGGGCTACTACAGCCTGACCAATGAAAACTTCGCCAGCACTATTGATCTGGCGCCCTTGTTCAGAACGCATGACCCGTCGGATATTAAAGCGGGCAGAAACCAGTTTTTCATAAACCAATTGTCTTCCAACGGCGAGCGCGCGACGCAAGAGACTGAGCGGGCGATGTTGGAGCGGCGTGCCGCCCAGGGGTTCAGCACCCAGGCTTGATCGGCGCGACCTGCGGCTGTCGTCGAGGACCGGTCGGCGGCAGTCAGCTCGCGCATGCGTGCGTCGCCTCAGTGGCAGGGGGCGCCTTATTGTTCAGGGTTGATCAACGATCTCAACGTATGGTCCTCCCAGACGCCAGCGATTTTCAGATAGGCTCGCGCATGTCCTTCCTTCTCAAACCCCAGCGACTCCAGGAGGCGTTCACTCCGTACATTGCGGGGTAAATGATTGGCCATGATCCGATGAAGACCCAACTGCTCAAAGCAATGACGGTTAGTGACCTGAAGTGTTTTTTTCATCAGGCCGCGACCCTGGGCAGACTCTGCCAGCGAGAAGCCAAGATGACAGGCCTGAAAAACGCCTCTCACAATGTTCGTGTAGTTACACCGCGCTAGAACCTCTCCGCTCTCAGGTTCAAGCAAGAGGAAACACAGAGCGTTGCCAGCGTGCATATTGTTCACCTGCTGCTCGACTCTGGCCTTGGCGTTGCCCGTGGTGAAATATTCCTCGTCCCGGAGCGGCTCCCAGGGTTGCAGATGCCTGCGGTTGACGCGTTCGTAACGGCTGATCCTCTCGAAATCGTCGCCCCACAATGGCCGAAGGCAGTAGCCCTCAACGTAATACTCCATAAGCCCCTCCAGATTGATCAATGCCCCAATCTGACTGCGTAACCGCAAAGAATAGCGCCGCTGCGCGTAAAGCGACCCCTTTCATGGCAAACAGGTCTACCATGCCAGCCCCGGCAGTGGTTCCACTCGCTCCCGAACTCAATTTTTCAAGGTAGCGATAATGTCCATCGACCAGATCTCCCTCCCCAAAGGCGTCGGCCCCCACGCCGCCAAGCTGCTTGACGCTATTACTGGCGCCTCCACCCATGAAGAACTCAACCGTGCTGGCGGTAAAGCCGAGGGTTTTGTGCTGGGGCTGGAGGCCACCAAGGCGATCAAAAGCCAAATTGCAGAGTCGCTGTATGTGGCGTATGACGACGCGGCGAGCAATCGGGCTAATGAGCTGAAGGGCTAGTGCCAGTCAGCCCATGGTTCCGGAATGAGCGCCAATCGCCGGACTAGGCTGACGAACATAATAATTGTCGAACTCACTGCTTTCGATGAACTGGAAGCCATGGCGGGTATAAAAGCGATTCGAAGCGCTTTCTTTGAGAGCCCCCACTTTGATAGGCAGCGCAGCCGCATCCGCCTCTTTGAAAATCTGAGAGAGAACAGCAGACCCTACCCCTGAACCTTGCGCGCCCGGCCTGACATACAAGTGGTCGAGCAAGAGTTCATTGGGGTGATGTTTGACCACTACGAAACCCACCCTCTCTCCAGACGCCTCGATATAGCGTGTGTCGCGAGCTTCAAAGCCGCCAAGAAACCGCTCCCGCGCACGCACTGGGTCAAATCGCCCAACACGCTCCAGGCTTTCGCGCATGGCCTCGATTCGAATGGCTACCAGATTATCCAAGTCGCTTTGTTGAACCGGGACCAAAATGATGGGGGAATTTTGATTGGGTGCGACGGGCATATTGGGTGCTCCAACTACCATCCTGGGGGCTCAGTATAGAGAGCCTGATACTGATGACGCGACCTGCATGGTATGTTCACGGCATATATGGAGTAACGGCCCTAGGAAGGAAATTGCTATGCCAGTGGACACCCACGCAATCCGCATTCTCTCGCAACGCCTGAGCATCGAGCCCTTCTGCGAGCAGGACGCTGTTGAGTCGTTCGCTTGTATCACTCCGGCACTGACTCGCTACATGTCCTGGGAACCGCCTGCCTCGCTGGAAGAGTACGCGCAAGTCTGGGGGCGGTGGCTGCCTGCGATAGCGGATGGCAGCGACATCGTGTTCACGGTCAGGGAGCGGGTAGGTGCTCGTTTTACTGGCTTGGTCGGGCTGCACCATACCGCCAGTGAAACACCGGAGTTGGGGATCTGGATCCGTGAAGATAAACATGGGCTGGGGTTTGGTGGTGAAGCGGTGCGGGCGGTTGTTCAGTGGGCTAGCCAGTGGGTGGTGGCGAAGAACTTTATCTATCCTGTTGCGACGCAGAATGGTGCGAGTCGGCGTATTGCTGAAGCTTTGGGGGGAGTGGTCATCGAAAGGCGGATGGCGGAGAAATATGATTCGGTTGTGTACCGGATACCGGGGGGTTAACTCTGGGTATCGGGTTTGCGATTGCTGGCCTGCACGAACGGCAGAAATCGGCCAAAGGCTGACGCTGGTAAACGGCATTTATCAACCATTCGCGGACACGTGTGTCTGGCCTCAAACCGGATGCATTGGGTGATTTTCCTCATCACCATCTGAAAACTGCTCCGGCTTTCCGCCTCAGGCATTGATAGTCACAGACTGCGTATCTGGCTGCTATTATCTATTTGCCAAGGTTAATGCGTGCATGGACCTCATTAATAGGAAAACCAGGGGGCGTGGGCTTGAACCCCTTTGAGGCCTTCTGCAAACCGTAACCTTTGCGCTGATGCGTCCTCAATGCGGTCAAGTCCAAGCTCATTGTAAGAAAAGTCAGGTTGTCTCCTCCTTTGATCCTCAACGGGTTCATCATTTCGGAACTTGAGGGGCTAACCACTCTGGAATCACCGAAGCTTGAATCGTTAACCTGTACAACATAGCAATGTAGATCTCGAGCCGCCGACTCAATAACATTTGAGAAGTAGTTGACGTCGCGATTGAACTCTGACGCAACAATGAAGTCAACTTTGCCTTTGAATAAAGACCTGTCCTCGATTGATGCTAGCTCAAAGCAGTTATATATCGTAAAGCTTGCGCCTCGCCATCTGAAGAGATGATATGGCTCTTTACTGACAGGGATTTTTAGTCCTTCGTTGAGTAGGATGAATTCTTCTTCCGGCGAGTAAAATCGTTTCAACCTGCGGATAGGTATACAAGCCCAGTGTCCTGACACCGTCTGATAAGGCAGCGCTGCCAGAACTTGATTTAACGCTTTTCCCCTTTTATCGACTTGGTGCTCAAGCCCGCATACGACCCCTATCCGGTGCTTGCGAGCCCATGCCACCAACATGGATTCCCAAGCATACGGAACGCTTACTTCTGGAAAAACCACGAGATCAATTTGACGGTCGCCTTTACCTCGGTAGCGTGATAAATCATTAAGGAGCTTATTAAGTGATTTCAGCCTTTCGCGGCTAAGGTTTGGATGGCCTAGGAAACTGGACTCAATATTCGTATTGAAGACTGGAATATTTGCTAGCGCAACTTGGATGGTGCTGTGTAAATCAGCGGTTTCTGCCCCAATGGCGATCGCTTCAAAATTTGCCATATTGATTATTCCTCATTGCTCATAGGTGCGGTCCAAATCACGCCAGCAACAGGGTGCCTATTAATGGCTTCAAAAATTTTAGATGCTTGCTCAAAAACTGTATTTGTTCCGCGAGGGAGAACACCGCTGTAAACTAACAGCATGCATTCGTCGAAATTGACGAACCTAGGAGAGTACTTGGTTTTACGTGGGTCTACTTTTACTGAAAGTTTTTTCGCTCTGTCGCTCAGCGGACCTTTGTAGGTTGTAAAGTTTAATAGAGGTCTGCGAACAAAATGGTGCCGCAGTAGGTTTGCATTACGCAGCGACTCTGAGTGGACTTCGTCAACAAGCTCAGAAAGGCCGACATCTTCTGCACTGACTGCGTCGGCCATGGCTATTGAAAGCTCAAGATGCATGTTGAGGTCAGCTATCAGGTGTTTAGTAACTATTGCGTCGCCGCCGCGTACTCGCGAAATTTCTGTCTTCAGTTGCTTGCTGAAAGCATTGAAAGTGATTCTGTCATTTGCAATGCCTAGCAGTGTGAGAACACGTTCCCATAAATCAAAAAACTCGATTGCGCTGCGACCTTTAAAAAATTTCTGAAGGCCTAGGCTAACCTTTCTGTCGGGTGGGTCATCCGTCATTAAATAAAGGATGGCCTGTTTTGCCAAGTGCTTAGCAAGTTCATACCGGTTCTCAGATACACTTTTAATGCTTCGGAACTTATTAGTTGAACCTTCATAAAGTAGTTCGTAGGCAACATCCTCCATGGAGTTATCCGTCTCGTCGACTGGAAGTAGTAAAAAGTCGCTTCCGTTATGTTCAAGCTTTTTTTGAAATTTTTCTAAGCCAGCAATTGAATGGCGGGCGTCAAAATATTGCAAGATACATTTAGATTGTTGCAATAGGAGGCCTGGACGCACGCAAATCTCATATGCGCCTTTTTCTGACTCGCGAAGAATACTTGTATTAACAAGCAAGGTCTCAATGAAGGCAGCGACCGGGTTTTCGCTGTTATCAGATGGGTCAGAGGGAAGAGGGACAACGAGCAGTATGTCATCAACATATCGACCATAATAGGCTGGGCGTACCTCTCTCATTATCGCAGAGTCAAAACCTTGTAAATACCAGTTGGCAAGAATTAGGGACGAACAAAGCCCGATTGGAAGTCCTACTACGCTGCCAGCAATGTCTGGATGCGTTAGGCTCAATACAGGCGAAATGCAATCACGATAGGATTCACCAATAGTTTTAATGCATGAAAGAAGTGGGCTGGATTTATTTTTATTTTTTGATGGTTTGCTCCTCGCGGTTTCAATGGAAGAGCTAACCTCGTCAAAGTCGATATTAACCCTGTAGTAATACTCCTGCACATCAAGGCCCAAAATTGCGACGTTACGCCGCTCTTCCACTAGCAGTTTCTTGGCTTTACGAATACCAGTGTCGCGCCACCGTGAATATTGCTCGTGGTATTTGGTGAACAGCGCTAGAGAATCGTCTTCCTTGTTACTAAGGTGACTCGACAACCGTGATCCGCAGCAATCATCATCGAGCGCCTCATCTAGAAGCCGCCCTTCGAGCATGATCCAAAGGACCGCGATGAGATGGAGTTCAATTGGCCCGTCAAAGAAAAAATTAACTTTATCAACGTCGATGGTCGGAGCGGTCGTCACGTTAGTGATAAATCGCCCTTTGTGAATTTGTGCATTGGGTAGGTCTTGTGGACTCAGCTTGAGCTTTTTTGGTACTAATCGGTACCCGACGTCTTTCAGCCACCTTTGAAACTTGGGGGAAGAGGATGGTTGGGCCGCGCTTACTACCTCATGCACGGCAGCGAGTTTTTTGTGGAAGTCTTTGCCGCATTCAAAGGCTGCAAGCCTGGCACGTAGCCTGAGGTCAGTTTTGTCAAAATAGACGAGGCTTTTCAGCTTCCGATAGGCAAGCTGGACTTGTTCTTCAGTCACACGCATTTCATTGAGTCTCACTCAAAGCAGGGGCTGATATGTTCGCTGGGTAAAAATTGCAAGTTTTAGCCGATTTTCGACGGAGCTATGCAGTTTCCATCGGCAAAAGATCTAATGGACGGCCCGCTCAGTTTTCATTAGTCGGCACAAGATACTACAGTGGAAAAGGGGACAGATTTATTTAGGAAAAAATAAATCTGTCCCCTTTTCGGTCCTTGTAATTTAGGTTTGGGAAAAACGTGCGGAGTGGGATAGTCATATGCTGCTCAAAGGTATACGGCTCTGCATTAGGCCCTTCAAATGCCCTGCGCTGGCTCAGGGTGCTCCGAGTGGACTGCTGCAAGCAGCCTTACCCCCAACATCCTACGCTGAGCTGTGCCATTTGTTTTTTGAAAGAGATTCGCTTTCTCTATTTCATACTGCGCCAATGTACTCGTGATGTAGTCATCCAAGCTCTTTATCCACTGGCCATTGCTGCAGAAGGAAAAAGCCTTTCCCCAACCCAGAATTACTCGGTCGAGATTCTGTAGCACACCAGAGTAGGTCCCCTTTGGGGATATATCGCCAGCGTCACCACTGAATTTCATCATGCGTATTGATGCGTCTAAATCGGATTTGATCCGTTTCTTGAATCGCTCCCTCGTGCCTGTAGATGGCTGGACCAATCCTGCCGAAACGAAGCAGCCCAGGAAATCAAATCCTTTAGCTGTAGGGCCCCTTGAAGCCTTGTCGCTCGCAACTGAGGGCCGGTATGCTTCGAGTGAGAGCTTTTTAAGCTCAGTCTGTGCTTTGCTAAAAGCACGGTCCACACAGCCCATGTCCTTGCCGAGGATCAGGAAGTCATCGATGTATCGAAGACATGTGACCTCCCCATCATTGATGGTTTTGTCGAAATCATGGAGGTACAAATTGGCTATGAGTGGCGACAGGGGAGACCCCTGGGCTACACCCTCTACCCCAATGGGAAAAATCTCATCGAGACCCTGTCGTCGAAGCACGTCAATGTTTGCAAGTTCTGTGGTTATAGCAGCTTGAAATAAAGCAACTGTGTCTGGGCATTTGATGTGAGGGGCCACTAGTTTCATCACGCGGGCCTTATCAATCCTAGTGAAGAACTCGGCAATATCTGACCTGATATGGAAGGCGGCTCCTTGGGCAATGGCACCTTTGGCGTCGGCTATCGCCATCGAGACCCGTTTGTTTTTTATGCCCCCATAGCTCGTAGGCGTAGCCAGCGTTTCTTTCACGAACTTAATACGGGACAAGGCGTCGAGTAGAGCCCGCTGGACGATTCGGTTCGGTATAGGTGAAAGCACAATCGGGCGAGAATTACCGTTGGCTTTGGTTTTTGCCACACCGGTCTGCTTTTGGAAGTTAAAGGTCTTCTTGGATAGCGCGCGCTGGATGTCGGAAAGCGACTTGGGGAGCTGGCTCTCGAAATCCTTGGCTTCGTTACGGATAGTTTCGGACGATGAAGAAAAGGCGCTTTCTTTGACCTTCCTCCAAGCCGAATACAGCGAATCGCCGCTGTAGATCCTACGGTAAAGCGACGAAGCCATAAAAACTCCTGTTTGTTGGGAGACACCAGTGAACTCTCACCCAACTGCTACAGAGGACCTCCAACCTTCGGGAGACCGCGAAGCCTTAACGGCGATCTTGGTCGCGACCCGGACAGCAACCTCCGAAGAGAGATGGCTGGCGTCTGTCAAACTTGGTTCAGTGCTGTGAGGCGGCTGCACCAGCAAGCAGGCGAGGCTGCTCGCAGTCACGAAACTCCGTGACGCGAGGAGCACCAAACTGGCACGTTTTTGCATGAACGCATGATCACCCCCAAAGACTCCATCAAAATACGATAAATCGCAGCTTTTTGGCGCTCGGGGTTAAGCTCGCGCTATGCGCCAGGTTGGCACGTTTTTGCACGACCGCATATTGTCCTCCGAAGGTCCCGCCAAAGTGCGAATCGTACCTTTTTGGGTTTCGCGGTCAAGCGCGCGCCGTGCGGCTGAACATCGAACAACGCGCTGAAAATAAAGCTGCTAACCGTCTGGTGACTCCAACGTACAGACAGAGTTACGGTTATTGACGCAGCAGTCGAGCGGTGTTCTTTACCTTCGGGAGACCGCGAAGCCTTAACGGCGATCTTGGTCGCGACCCGGACAGCAACCTCCGAAGAGAGATGGCTGGCGTCTGTCAAACTTGGTTCAGTGCTGTGAGGCGGCTGCACCAGCAAGCAGGCGAGGCATCGTGATATTAATCAGCCGTGCGGCCAAAAGCCATCTATTTGGTGGGTCGTCTATTGGAAAGCGATAGGATGAGCACTGATTTCATAAGACTGCGCGCTTGAAAATAACGCGAAAGTGAATGTTCCCAATCCGGCGTCAGCCTCTAAGGCTAGCGATAACTGTCTACAGCACAAGCTAAATACTTTTCGGATGGGGCGAAATCAGAAACGAATCGACTGTCTGCTCTTCGCCGAAAGCAGGGTGCTTTGTCCGCGATAGTCACCTTGGATGATACGTTTCATAGGCAATCCTGCGTTATCACTTTGGGCAATCGTAACAACGTTGGAAGACTCTTGATGTACTCTGATGCAAGAAAGTAATGCTAGTAAATTTGGAGCTTAAGGACCTGCCCATGGATGTGATTTCAGCGCACCTATTTTCTACAAATCACCGTACTCAAATTGAAGCAAGCGATCACTGTGGCTGTTTTTACTGTTTAAGTGTGTTTTCGCCCTCAGAAATCACTGAGTGGGTTGATCTAGATAGCACCGCTCTGTGTCCGAAGTGCGGGATCGACTCGGTCATCGGTTCAGCATCCAGTCTGCCGATTACCCCTGTATTTCTTTCGAAAATGCACGAACACTGGTTCTAGAAGATCCCGTCATTCGAGGGCATCCCTTCGGTTTGACATCTACAGACTAGCTTTACCTCAGTGCCGCACGTTCCTGCTAAGTATTTACACACTCTGGGCCGAAAGCAGTCGTCGCTCTCGTCATCGCAGAGGGCTTTGTGCCGAGGCTGAATCCCCCAATGCCATCAAGCGCCAAATTGCCGAGTCGTTGTATGTGACTTACAACGACGCGACGAGTCATCAGGCTAACGAGTTGACGAGATGATCATCAGCCAGGGCAGGCCGCTTCGCGGTCAAGGAGTCTGGCGGTGAGGAGTACGCCCAGTTCGCTCAGTTGGTGGATGGCGAGGGCGATGTCGCGGTGTTTGCCGTTGAGGTCTTCGGACAGGTCGAGCAGCAGGGTGCTGACGCTGGTGAAGGTTTCGTAGCTGTTGGTGATGAGGGTTTCGTTGCTGGCGTTGGGGGCGACGGTGAAGAGCGTTGTTGAATCTGCTTTTGACATGAGTAGACATCCTGAGTGATGCCACCACCTTTCCGCTACTAAACAGTGGGTGGCAGCTGTACGCAGGTTAGTAGACCGGTGGATATCTAAAGCCGGCGCGCCCGAAGACGCCCTACGCACAGCCACCATCGAGCACAGACGCACTGTCTGATTGGTGACGCTCATGCACTTATAGATACCCAAATTCAGGCTACTAAACCCGATCACTGAACAATTCAGCGACCGAGCCACCTTAGAGACGGCCACCTCAGCGCACAAGCCGGCGGATTCTGACGCAGGCGTAGGCAATGGAGCAAGGTGCAGCAGGGGAATCGGATTTTGCCTTCAGGCGCTGCGTTATCGTTTGGGGTTTTCGCGAGCAAGCTCGCTCCTACAGGCGTGTTCGTCACCTCAAACGAAATTGTTAGCATTGAACGAGTTTCATATTGGAGGCAGGGATGGATGAACGATATGAGGTTCAACGGATCACCCACCTTCCGCGCCAGATACTGGCGCTGGAAAAGGAAGCGATTGGCGAGGGTTTCAGGTTTCTCACGCGTCTGATTAACGAATGGCACTCCGGGGCAAACCGCTTTGATGCACCCGGCGAGTGTCTGATGGCGGCCTATTTAAACCAGCAATTGATAGGCATCGGCGGTCTTTCAGTTGATCCCTATGCTGACAATAACGTGGCCAGACTGCGGCGGGTGTACGTCGCAGCTTCGGCAAGGGGGCAACACGTCGGGCAGGCGCTGGTAAAGGCGCTTGTTGAACGTGCAGCTCTCAGGTTTCAGGTCGTGCGTCTTTTCACGGATACGGTTGAAGGAAGCGCCTTTTATGAGCGCTGTGGCTTCAAGCGGACAGATGAGGCTCAGGCGACTCATATCATGCGGCTTGGCGGTTTTTGAGGCGATGGCTGCAATGGCAATGGCTCACTGCGTTGGGCGTGGCCGATAGCTTGTAAGTGACGGGATTGGGAGAGCAACCCCACAGCACTGCAGCATCACCGCAGCACTGTGGGGTTGCTATGACAACGCCTACACCGACCCGAAACGTACCTCCACTGACAGACTGCCCTGGTTATCGCTCAGGCCAGCCCCGTAACGCCCGGCCAGGTCGTCATTGATGCACAACTGCAACTCCCCCTGCTGGCCACGCGGCAATTGCGCCTGGTTGCCGACCAGGAACGGCGCGCCGCTGGTGCCGATACGCCCGATCAATGCGCCTTCCGCTTGACCGGGCAAGGTATAGCCGGGCTTGGCGGTCAGGCCTGGGTGGCCCGCCGCGCCGACCATCCCGGTGCCCGGGTTGGCCGTCCACTGCCCACCGGTGCACACCGCCAGTTGCCAGCTCTGTCCGTTGATCTGCACGCCGGTGCCCTGCCAGGGGTCTCTGGCCTGCACCTGCACGGTACGCTTGAGCAGATCGCTGGCGACCACGTCGGCGGCCTGGAAGGTCAGCGCGGTGATGGTCAAGGTCGGGTTGGCGGTGCCGGTGGAGGGGAACACGCCGTCGCCCACCAGGAACAGGTTGGGGTGGTCCCAACTGCGTTGGTCCTTGTCCACCACTGAATATCTGCGGTCCGAGCCCATGCGGTAGGTGCCCATCAGGTGGCCAGCGCCGTAGAAGGCGTAGTTCTGACCGTCGTACTCGAACACGGTTTGCGAGCCGGGCTTGAGCTTGGGCTTCAGGTCGGTCAGCTCGGTGGCGCCCATCAGTTTGGTGATGATATGCGTGGCGGCCAGGCGCGCCTGCTTGAAGCCCTCCTTGGTGTAGTCGGACAGTTCGTAGGCGATCTCTGGCCGAGGCAGGCCCAAGCCGTCGGTGAAATGCTTGCTACTCTCCACCTGGCATAGCGCATGCTCGGGGTCTTTCTCCACTTGCTCAATCAAGAAGGCCAGGCGGAACTGGCGGGTCAGCACGCTGTTGAGCTTCTGCACCAGCGCCACGCCGGACAATGCCTCGCTCTTGTGGTCGGCGCCGCCATTGTTGGTGCCGCCATTGTTGTCGCCGTCGATAAAATCGCAGACCGTGGTGTACGGATCATTCGCCGACCAATTCCAGCCCTCGTTGCCGATCTCGATACGCCACGCGGCACGCTCGCTGCGGAACGGGCCATCGCGCATGTCTTCGATCCCCGAGGTGGACAGTGGCCCACGGAACGGGAACAACGGCTTGCCTTCAGGCATCAGGCCCCAGGCCAGGTACACCGGGTGGTCGGCCAATGACTTGCCGACCTGGCCGCTGCTGTTGGCCACGCCGTTGGGGCTGTGCGGGCTGATGGAGTTGAGCAGCAGCTTGGGCGTTTCGATCGCGTGGGCGGCGATCACGTAGCGCTTGCCCTGGGCCGTGCCGTTCTGTTGCGTGCCGTTGTTCTGGTACTGGATGAAATCGATACCCGTGACCCCATTGGCATCGACCTGCACCTTGCTCGCCACACACTGGTAAAGAATACGCACGTTGCCGGTATCCAGCGCCTTGGCCATGGTCACGGTGGCGTCGTATTTCGCCTGGATCGGGCAGATCGGCGTGCAGCTGGTGTTGCCGGCGCATACCCGGCGGCCGTTGTCGTTCTGCGAGTTACGCCCGGCTGGAGTTTGCCGCACGTTGAGGGTGAAGCCCTGGTACTGCGTGCCATTGATGGCCTTGCCCACGCCCTGGTCGACCAACGATGGAGGAATGCCGTGCATGCTGTATTGGTGGCCCTGGGGGAAGGTCACGCCCAGGTAGCTCTGCGACGCCACATCGGCGGACACGCACATCTCTTCCTCGGCGCGGCAGTAAGCGGTTTGCAGGTCGTCGTAGCTGATCGGCCAGTCGACCCCGACCTTGTACTTGGTCTGCATACGAAAGTCGTTGGGCAACAGGCGCAGAGCCGTGCCCATCCAGTGCCACATGGTACCGCCGCCCACCCGCTCGTAGGTGCTGGCGAACAGTTGCGGCCCGTTCTGTACCAGGTAGCTCTTCTGCACCTTGTCCTTGTCGTCGCTGCCGGCGGTGATCAAGTCCTGGATAGTCGCTCGCGGGGCGAACTGTTTGGCCGGGGTCTGCTCGGTCTGCTCCGGTGGGTAGGGCGACTCGGGCGCCTTGAGCACGGCGGTGTAGAAACGCTCCAGGTACTCGCTGCGGTTAGGCGGTATCGCCGGGCCCGACTCAAGCACCAGCACTTTCAAGCCGGCCAGGCCCAGCTGGTAGGCCATGACGCTGCCGGCCATGCCGGCGCCCACGACGATCACGTCGGCGGTTTCGATGTTCTGGGTGTTTAGAGTGCTCATGGCTGCTGCCCTTCCTTGGCGTCGACACCGGTGAATTGCTTGAGGGTCGGTGGCTGCTCGGCCCAGTAGCCGAAGTGGTACTCGCTGTAGCCCATGGGGTGGGATTGGGCGATTTTCCACGCCCAGCTTTCCTTGTAAGCCTCGTCGGAGACTACGCGGATGTCATGCTCGTTGGCGGTGCCCTGGTCATAAGGCTGGTACCAGCTGCCAAGCAGCCACAGCTTCATGATCGAGCGGGCGCCTTTGGCGATCTGCGGGTCCGAACTGCCGAGTATGGCGTTGGCGATCTGCTCATGGGGTTGGCCTTTGATAGGGACGTACAGGTTCAGCAGTTTGCTGAACGCTTCGGTGCCCATGCCTTGCTGGGCGGTGTCGAAAAACACCGGAGGTAGGTTGATCGGGTCGACGGCAGGCGCCAGCAGCTTGGCTGACAGGCCAGTGAGCTCGGCAGACAGGTCGATGAAGTCTTGCAGGTTCGGGTCGCTCATGGCATCACTCCTTGGCACCGGTGGATTGGGCACGTTCAAGCAGAAAGGTGAAATCGGCGAAGCTGGTGCGCGGTGACTGGGTCACCCGGGTGGTCGCGTTGTTGTGGCATTCCATGCAACTGGATGAAGCCTGCGGCGTAGTGCCCTGGTTGTAGGTTTCCAGCGTGGCGTTGGCCAGGAAGTTCGGCGCAGGCGTGCCCAGCGGGTTGGTTGGCGACGGCACCTGGCAGTCATCGGCGGGGGCGGTTGGCCATTGGGTGCTGATCAGTTGGTAGTTGGCCCACACCGTACCCTTGAGCGCGCCTTGCCATTGCGCGTTGAGTTGGTGGGTTGCGGCGGTGAGCGGAATTTCCCGCACGATCTGCGAGGGCGTGGCCTTTTTCGACGGGTCCCACGGCTGCGCGGGCGGCTCGTTCACCGGGCGGTCGCTGGCCTGGGCGTTGTAGAACAGGTAGGGGCCCTTGCGCTCGTTCATGGGGGTGGTCTTTTCCGGTACGTTGCGCACGTGCTCGAAGCTTGACCACACCCACTGCGGCGCATCTTTGGTCTTGTGCACGATGTGCAGGCCGACCAGCCCGACCTTCTGCACGTTGCACGATTCGGGGATCACCGCGCCCTTGCTCGGGTCGGCGTTGCCTGGGGTGTAGACCAGCGCGTCGACGGCGTGGAAGTCCTGCGAGTTGTCGTTGCCGCCGAGCACCTTCCAGGCCGATTTGACCATGATCGCGCCGACATGCTTGTCTTGCTGCGAGCCGCAGGAGAAGGCGATGCGGTTCTCGGCCTTGGTGAAGAAAGCCTGTTGGCCTTCCTTGCTGTAGAGGCCCTTATTAACGATGTCGTCGAACATCGGCTGGTTGACCATGATCGCGTTGCGCGTGTAAGTGCCGTTCTGGTCCACCAGTGGGCCGGTCTTGAACGGCTGGATGGTCTCGTCGAGCACACCAGCAACCTTACCCATCTGCTGCAGCACGGGCAGGTCACCCTTGCCTTGGCAGGCCGGGGGTAGCGGCGACTTCTGGTTCCAGGCGACAGGCTTCTGGCCTTGGGGCAGGAAAATCTCGTAGCTCTCCTTCCACGACTCCCACACCGTCTGCCCCGGCGCGCCGATCTGCGCCGAGGTATTGGCGCTGCCGTCGGCGTTGGCGGGCCAGTTCAGCGCGACGAAGGTCTGCCACGACAGCACGTCGAAATCGTGTTGCAGGTTGTCCAGGGTGAAGGGGGCATTGGCGGTGACGTCGAAGGGAATCGCAGGTGACAGCGGCGGCGGGCTGGCCGCATCGGCCATGGCGAGCACGCTGGTGAAGCTCGCACCCAGGCACGCCAACCGTTTCAAGGTTATTTTCATTATCGTCTCCTCAGCAGATAAAGCGTCGGGACGACGAGGCGTACTGGCCCTTCATGGACCGATAGTTCAGCGTTATCCCTTACGCTAGGCTGAAGGCTAGCCGTTGCGCTTGAACCTCCAGAAATATCCGACTAAAGGTATGGATAAGCAGGATCGCGCATAAAGTGCGGGCCTTACTCTGAATATCTCCCCACCTGTTTTTTCCAAGGCAAGTACTCCACAAAAACGACGCGGTGGGCTACTCCATCTTCCCTTACACGAAACCCTGACATTTGTTGCAGATCGAGTTGCAAGCATTGAGTTGCAAGTGCCTTTTGTAACGCCGGATCCGGGTGGAAATGTTCAGGGCGCAGATAGTTTTTTTTCAACGTGACATCGCAACGTGCGACTTGGCCCTTTGCGTTGGCAGTGAATTCGAAGCGTGCTTGGCCGAACGCATTTATTGATTGCTTGGCCACCACGTTGTCCCAGAAAAAACGGCTTTCAACAGCAGCCCTCTGGTGTCTGCGTTCGTAATCAGAAATGGGTGAGGTATTACCAGAAGCTATCAAAGGCGCGGTGACCTCAAAGGTGCCATCAACTGGATCCTGAAGACCTTCCGGAACGCTCTCCCAGATACTGCTCCAGCACACATCCGTGACGAGATTCGTAAAGCCTGGTGGACTTCCAGCGTCCATTGGCTGCGCCTCGCAGCGCAATACGTCGCCTTGTCGATCAAGCTTCATACGTAGCTTCACGCTGCCTCGCAGTCCCTCGCCATTCGCCCAGAACACATTTTGAGCCAAGGTAGTGCCTAAAACCCTGCCATAACGCCTCTCTTCTATGCGCTTGATTTCTTCTGAGGTGAGATAAGTTGGAGCGGACTTACCACCGCTATCAACCCAGGCATCCACTCGCTGGTCGGGTGTCAACCGATGGCAACCAGAGAGGGGCATTGAACCTGCCAATAACAGCAGCATGGAGATGAGCCGACAATCGGCCCGTGATTTCATTTTAATGATGGACACTCTTGCCTTCCTTGAAATGACACAAATCGATATTTTGCCTTGAGTGCTAATGAGCGTCTTGTGCTGGTCGAGACTGTGTAAAGCGCTCTGTATCGTTTGCTGCCTACCGTAACTAACTGAATAGGGACTGAAAGCCGTCACCCTCCCTGGGAACATGATTTGGACGGCGCGTACCAATAGACTGCAGAGTCGACGTGAACGTGTTTTTGCTTTTCAGGTATGAATGTCGTGTCGAGGGTGCCCAACGCTATCGACACCCAATCGGCAAACTCGCCTTGAGAGCGTGACCAGAACAATGTCGAGCCGCAGTGCGTGCAAAATTCGCGTGACACCGCCTGTGAGGATGCATAGGTTCTGATGCTCGTGGCGCCGGAAAGTATTCGTAGTGCGTTACGGGGAACACTGCCGTAAGACGCGAATGCGGCTCCATGGCCTTTGCGGCATTGGCGGCAATGGCAATGGCTCACTGTTGTCGGCGTGGCGGATAGCTCGTAAGTGACGGCTGCGCATAAGCAGCTTCCTTGGTACACCTTTGTCATGCGCTTTCCAGCCATACGAAAACTTCAGCGTAACCGTCCCACTCCAGTCAGTCGACCGATAGCTGCTGGTCGATGACGCTCGTGCACATGGTGTGGACAAACCCTCAGGCTACTAAACCCGATCACTGAACAATTCAGCGCCCGAGCCACCTTAGGGGCGCACAAGCTGGCACGATGGCGCAAGGCGCGGCAGGGGAATCGGATTTTGCCTTCAGGCGCTGCGTGATCGTTTGAGTTTTTCGCGAGCAAGCTCGCTCCTACAGGAGTGGGTTGTTATCAAGGTGCGGGTAGCTGGACAATAGAGGCCGACGAGCCAGCAACGAAGCACCAGATGTGCGAACGTTTGGTTCGCTCGGCTGGGCTCTACGAACTGCAAGATTACTGATCGGAAAAAAAACCAATGCTAGGGAAAGTCAGCAGTAAACATCTTGTCTGGGCCGCAGTCGCACTTTGCGCGACGCTTCTATCCGGGTGCGCTACGTCACGCTACGACGGCAAGCACGCACCGGACCCGAGTAAGGCGATCATCGTGGGTTCGGTTGGTGAGAGCTTTCCGATGATGCAGCCCCATGGGCTGGTGGTTGAGATCAAGCAACAGGGAGCCCCCGGCACCGCAATACGGCTGACGACGCTGGGCAATGAAGATGATCAGCCATCCCCCTCTGTGCTGGGCCATTACTTCATGTATGAAGTGCCACCGGGTGAGTATGAGTACACGCAGTGGCATTACGTGTATTACGCGGGTAAGTCGATGCCGCGCCCGGTGCCTGCGGTTTTCTCAGTGAAGGCCGGGGAAACTCTCTATATCGGTGATCTGCGCGTCGATGCCCTGCGCTTTTGCCTGTCAAACGTGAACAATGCCGATGACACGGTGCAGGCGCTCAAGCGCAAGTACCCGATGCTCAAGGACCGGAACATCGTGAATCTGACACCGAAGAGTGGTTTTGCGCCTTGGCCGAGTTCTGATGCCACTGACTTCGGTAAAGGGTTGTGCACGATTTGAAGCCGGTACCGGTAACAGTCATCAAACCCGACGCCCATTGATCCACGTTCAAGGAATTCATGCATGAAGCGCTCTACGCTACTTTGGGCCAGCCTGTTCGCAGGCCTGGTCTCACTGACCGGTTGCATCAGCGGTCCGGACCTCAAAGGCCAACCGTTCTTCACGTCACCGGCTGAACCTCGTGCGGATGAGGCCACGGTTTACTTTTATCGCACGGCGGCGAGCATCGGTGGCGGGGTCGCCCCGACTATTCAGGTCGATGGCCGCACCATCGGCAGCTTGCCTTCCGGTAGTTTTTTCAAGGCCGGCATTCCCGCCGGCAAGCACAGCGTCGCCTCCACCTCGCCACCGATCATCAGCGGTATGGTTAACCAGCGTTTCGATATCACCGTCGAGAATGGCAAGGTGTATTACATCGCCGACCAACTCAGCACCTCTGACTACAAGGATGGGCAGACCTTGGGTGAAGTCGACGGCCGTCGTTTCAGCGGGACAATGTTTTACTCGCGCTACGCGCTTGTGCCTGCCGAGGAAGCGCTGCGTTCTATCAAGTGGTGCCAGGAGTTGCCGGCAACCGCACGGTAACCACGCGTCCAACATCATCTAAAGCCAACTTGCCGACAGAGAACAACCCCACACTACCGCGGCACTGTGGGGTTGTTAGCTGGCGCGCTTGACCCCCCAGAAATATCCGACTAAAGCTAGGGGTAAGCAGGAACGCTCAGTGGGTGATGGTCCGGGGCGATGTCGAGGAGAAGAGGGCGGGCCTTCATCAAGCGCCAGGTTGGCCCCCGGAGGCATCAGTAAGCGCGTGCCTCTTCTCGGCTGGATGGGGCAGCGTTGCGCTCGAATAACCTATGCGAAAACTCCAGCACCGCCAGCAACAATTGAACGGCACCCAGCACCAGCAGGAAAGGTGAAGCGCCACTGCTGACGGCCACTACCTGCACTACCACTACGATCACGCGTAGCAGGGCGCTGAGACGGGCATGTTCGCGGGTAGGGGCTCGCCAACGTACAACGCCCCACACAAGGTATGCCCAAGCGCCGATGTTGAGCAGGAACATAGCCGTGGGGTCGAGCGCCGAGAAGTGGCTGTCGAAGCCCAGTTGCAAATCAACCCATTGGATCAGTGCATAGGCCCAGACGGACACGATCGGCAAGGCGAAGGGAGCCATCGCGAGAATGTCGTATGCAGCGCCGACACGTACGATTTTTTCATGGGTGGATTGGGGCATTGCGGGTCTCCTCCTGGAGTGGCTGGTTCAACAAGTCGCGGATTTCCTGGAACTCACCCGATTTCAGTCCAAGATGATGGCGCTCGGCCAAGACCTGAACGATATGCGCAGCGCGGGATTCTGCGTCGACGATGTAGCCGGGCACTGCCGCCCGTTGGCGGAGTGCGACAAGATCACCGAAGCGTTCATCCGCCGCCATGATGGTCTTCGCCACCGCCGTCTGGACGTTGCAGAGCCCCAGCACGGCAAAGAATGTGTGTGGGTTTTCCAGGTGATAGATCTTTGCCAGAGCGTTCAACGCCGCCTTGGAAACCGAATATGAGAGCATCCCGGCACGTTGGCGCACGGCCGAAATCGATGATGAAAACACCACGGTGCTGGGAGGCTGCGTCGTACTCAACAGGATATCCAGGACCATTTTTACCGCGCCCAGGTTAAGTGCCAGGACGCTGTTGAACTCCTGCATCGAGGTTTGCGTGGCCAGTTGTGGAGGGCTGCCGAACCGACCCGCATTCAGGTAGACGGTGTCTACCGGAGCAGGGGAGCGCGACAGCAACGCCTGCAAGATTGCCGGGGCGCGGTCGATATCGGTCAAATCGCACCTGAGGAAGTGAAAGCGCTCCTGTGACGGGATGTTGGCCGCAGGATTGCGTGATACCGCGAGCACCTCGTCGCCCCTGGCCAAGTGATAACGCGCCAGAGCGTTGCCGATACCGGTGCTCACACCGGTGATCAATATGCTAGCCATGATTGCCCCTAGAATTTGCCGATGTGATAGCCGCCATCGGCACTGAGCACCGAGCCGGTGATGTAGCTGGATCTGCGGCTCAACAAAAACACGATCGCGTCGGCGATTTCCTCTGGGTGGGCAAAGCGTTTCATGGCGGTCACGTCACGCTTGCGCTGGGTGTTCTCCGGATGGGCCGCCAGCCGTTCCGCAGAGTTCATACCGCCCAGTGTCGGCCCGGGCGCTACGGCGTTGACGCGTACGGCAAAACCGGATTCGCTGTCGCAGGCATTCTCCATCGCGGCGACCTGCGTCAAGGCATTGAGCGCGGTCTTGCTGGCGACGTAGGCGGCCTGATTGGCCATAGGCATCACGCCCGCGCACGAAGACACATTGACGATCGCACCATCGGGGTACCGGCTGATCAGTTCCAGTTCTCTTTGCAGGCAGTAAAAAGGGCCGTTCAGGTTGGTGTGGATGACCCTGTCCCAATCCTGCGGTGCGCTGGTCGCGATCGGCGCGTAGGGGGCGGTAATGCCTGCGTTGTTGATTGCAAAGTGCAACTGATCCACCTCGCCAGCCACCGTAGCGAATGCCTCGGCGACCGAGGTGTGCGACGCCACATCGCAAAAGATGAACTGCGCCGAAGCCCCCAGTATCTCTAGAGCGGCGTCGGCCTTTTGCTGGTTCCTGCTCATCAGGAACAGGCGTGCGCCCGCTTTGGCCAGTTGTTTTGCCACCGCCAGGCCGATGCCGCTGGCACCGCCGGTAATGACGATGTTCTTGTCTTGAAATTCCATGTTATTGATTTCCGTAGTGGATGTGAGCGGGACGCTTGTAGTGCTCATTCACGCAGCAATACACCCGGTCGAGTTGCGGGTTGCTCTTGTCCCGAAAGCAGTTACCGTCAAACCGGCATTGCTGAACCTTGTCTTCATGGCCGGCGAGCGATTTGTTGATCAGGCCGTTATCGGCAAAAAGGGCTCGGCTCACACCGATCAGGTCACAGTGACCCAGCTGCAGTTGATTTTCTGCTTCCTGCAGGGAGCCAATGAAACCGGCATAGCCGACCGGCAGCGAGGTGAATGACTTGATCAGGCGTACCCCTTCGACGAACTGTTGCTGAATCGTCGGATGGGCAGACAGCATGTAGCGGAAGGTTTCCTTGATGGTGATCGAGCACATGATTGCCGAGGTCCCGGCGTTTTCCAGGGCCGCCACCACATCCTGGAGCAGTTCCGGTTGCTGCCCGTTGGCGCCTACGCAATCATCAATGCCCAGGCGCACGGAAACCTCCAGCTCTCCTGCGGTAACCCTGTGAATGCGGTCGATGACTTCCAACAGAAACCGCGCTCGCTTGAGCGGGCTGCCGCCGTAAGCGTCATGGCGATGGTTGGTCCAGGGCGATAGAAAACTGCTCAGCAGGTAGCCGTTGGAGGCCTGAAGCTGGACCATCCTGGCGCCGGCCTGTCTGGCTCGCAGAGCCGCTTGAGCAAACTGATCGCAAACGGCGTCGATGTCCTCGACACTCATCTCCAATGCCTCGGCGCCGCGGCTGCCGGATAACGCACTGCGGCTCGGGCAAAGCAGCGGTTGGCCGCTGATCTGTGTGCCACCTT
This sequence comes from Hoplolaimus galeatus, assembly GCA_016432905.1. NCBI lineage: Eukaryota > Metazoa > Nematoda > Chromadorea > Rhabditida > Hoplolaimidae > Hoplolaimus > Hoplolaimus galeatus. Next base: position 31,365 of record JAEHOL010000021.1, read on the forward strand.
GGGCGCCGTAATGCTGAAGCTGCACCACCACTGGACAGTCCCGCTGGCGACCGTACTCCACCAGCGGCGCGAGCTTTTCCACGTTGGCATGGCTGTGCAGGCACAGGCCACGCGCATGCAGACGCGTGGAGGGCGCTATGGAGGAGTTGCCCAGCACCACCATGGCGCAGCCACCGTCGATCACATGGTGATAGAAACTGAGCATTTCCTCGGACAGCGAACCGTCCGAGGTGGCCAGGTCGATGCCCATCGGCGCGAAATACATGCGGTTTTTCAGCGAAACGCCCTGACCGATCATCAGTGGGCGTCGTGATAACTCATAGCTCATGGCCGCAGGATCCTCATGCCACGATTTGCTCGGGGGCCAGAGGGTCAGGTGAAGAGCCAGCGTTCCATTGCATCTGCCCGGCAAAGAAGCAGTGGCACTTGATCGTTTCACGCAGTTCGCTGGCCTGGCTCTTGGACAGTTTGTCGAACACCAGCACGCGCTGGTCGGGTTCGCCGGTGGAGCAAGTCGAAGCAACGGGCAGGCTGAGGAAGCCGCCCCCTTCGATATACAGCGATACGGTCGTGACTGTGCTCCAATTGATGCCTTCGGCCTGGTGAGTCACCAGCACGCCCAGTACCGAGAGCAGGCTCAGCCTGGCTTGCAGCGCACTGTCGGCGTGATGCACGAGGATGTTCTTGGGCAAGCGATCGGAAGGGGTGAACCAGTGATCCTGAGGGTAGTTCAACGAACGCATGCGTTTGAACAGCGGTAACTTGATCACTGCGCCTTGCAGCCAGAGACGCGATACCAGCCGGCCGTTCTGATAGAAGTTTGCGCACTTGTCGATGGACTTGGGTTGTGATCGCTTCAGGCCGTGGGTCTGTTGCACCACGACTTCGACCTCGTAAGCCGATTCGGTGTAGGCGTTGAAGGAAATGCGCAAGTCTTCGATGGAAATGGAAACCGCACCGCGCTGATGGCCCAAGTAGTTGTAGACGTAGTGGTACATGGCTTGCCTGGCCACTTCGATCAACATCAGGCCCGGTACATGTTCGTGCTGTTTGTTGTAGAAGTAGTAATTCTTGGTGTCGTTGATCAACAGGTAAGAGCCCTGCCTGGCCTTGTCCCACTGCGCGAGCGCCTCAAGGCATTCGATCATGCGCATTACCTGGTCGGGCGGTATGTGGGCATCACCGCCTTGAAAATGCTGGGCCAGGTAGCGTTGGGCCTGGTGGGGGATGAATTCAGCCGTGAGGATGAAGTGGTCGTCGCACTCGGTATAGAAGTCAGCCAGGCGGACCTCGAAGGTGGAGAGTGTGCCGGCCTGTTCCGCACTGAGGGTCAGGGGCAGATGGCGCAGCACATACCGGCCGTCTTGGGCACGGTACAGCTGTTTGAACAGGTCCTGATCCTGGGGGTTGCCAGCCAGTATGTCGGCACCGATCGAAGCACTGAGAAAGCTGGGCAGAATCAGCCTGGGTCGACCGATCAATACATCCCTGGGTGTGTCTTTGTGCAACAGATGAGGGTCAATTGAGTCTGCGCTGTTCATGAGTTGCGATCTCCAAGTGAGCGAGTTGGGGAATGTAGGGGGAGACGGGACAGCAAACGCTTGATGATGAGCCCGTGCACCGGCGCCACCGGCAGCATGTACAGGCGGCCGAACGTGTTGTAGGTCTTGACGGAGGTGGTGATATGCAGGCAGCGCGGTTGCGTGAGAGGTGTATCGATCGAGACCATGACCGCCAGGTGGGTATCGCGTGAGGTCAGTACCAGCTTCTGTGCGCTGATGGCTTCGATGGTGAAGAAATCGAGCTTTTCGCCGACCACCGGGGCGCACTGGGGTGTGACACCCGAGAACCCGCCGATCCGCTCGACGTGAAAGTGCTGTGAGATGCTGTCGCGCAACCTGAACGCGCCTTTGAGCCAGGCGGGCGTCGCGGCGGTCATCTGGCAGTACAGTTCCAGTGGCGTGGCTTGGGTGTCGATGAGTGCGCTGGCAGAGTGCAGAAAACCCAGCTCGTTGCGCGCGGCCACCAGGCTGGCGCACGGGGGGATCTGGTTATTTGACGTCTTCATGCGTGAGGGCACCTTATTGCAGCAGCGCGATTTGTGCCTGCTCGGCCTGCAACAGCATGTTCTCGTAGAGTTGGTCGGCGCTGGCCTGGTCCTCAATCACTTGTGCGGCGACATTCCGAGCGGTGACGTCGATTGATTCGTCATCGATGAACACCGATTCGTAAATCCCGACCACAGGCAGGTAGATGCCTTTGACGTACGCCACCGTCTGCTGCAACGGCCTGAGCAATTCATCCAGGGTGTAACGGTTGAACCCGCCAGCGCGGTAGCCGGAGGAGGGCGCACCCACCGTGGTGATGATCATGAATTCCTTGTCTTTGAGCTTGTCGCCGCCGCGTGCGTAGGCATAGCCGGGGGTGAAGACTTCATCGATCCACTGTTTCATGATTGCCGGGCAGGAATACCAGTACAACGGGAACAGCAACACGATGCGGTCATGGGCATTGAGCAATGCCTGCTCTGCACCCATATCGAACCCGGTGGGCGTCACCGCGCTGGCCAGACTATGGACCTTGACGCCACGCTGGCTGATCTTGCCCATGATCGCGGTATTGACGCGGGAAACCGAAAGATCAGGATGGCCAGAAATGACAATGACTTTTTTCATGTAGATCGTGTGTCCCATTTATAGTCGGTTGGAATGCCGATGCAGCGTTATTTAAGAGCAGGCGCCTGAGGTTGTAACCTAACCTTTTGGGGAGTCGGCTCGGCCGACTTGCCCGCAGCGGCAGGCCATTTGCGCTGCTTCAGGCCACTTCTCGATCAGCCAGGCAGGGCGGCACACTGATCCAGTTGGCCATGATCTTGTGCCCTTCGATCACGGTGAGCTTGCCCTCGCAATGAGCGTCGAAACCCGCGTTGCGCAACAAGCGGGTAATTCCCGGCGGCGATACCGTGATCAATTGGCGAACCTTGTGGCAAGCGGCGACCGTGAGCACTTCGTGCAGCAGCGCCACGGCGTTGGGCGATGACAGGGAGTGGCCCGTGAAGGTCTGTTGTTGCAGGTCGACGGCGGCAAACCGGGAGATTTCCCAGATGTGCGCAGAATGAGGGAGTACCTGGCCACCCAGCACCTGGGGGAACACTTCCTTGAGCAGATAGGGCTTGTGCGTGGGCAGCAGCCGCGCCACACCGACGATGTGTGGGCCTTGACGGGCGATTACGTACACCGTGTCGTCGCGGTCAAATTGGTCCAGTTCCTCACCGACCGCACAGTCCAGATGCCACCCAAGTTTTTCGACAAATACGCGATAGCGATACAGCAACAGGGCCTGCCACAGTTCGGTCGGTAATGTCAGGCGCGTACCCGTGGTTATATACATGAGGAACCCTCGGCAAAAAAACGAGGGGCCATTCGGCAGAATAATCGAACACTTAGGTACTGCTCTTTTGGGCAGGTGTGTCGTGAGGGTGCGCGTATTATTGTTGTTGTTCACACTGAGCGGCATTAACGCATCAGGGGTGCGCCAATCAGGTATGTGTCAGACGAGCAAGCCCAGTGAAGTGGCGCGCACGACGGTAGCGGTGCAGTTATGCACGCCCAGTTTCGAGCCTGCATTGCGCAGGTGAAACTTGATGGTTTCCCGCGATAGCGAGAGGATCAAACCGATCTCGTGGGCGGTCTTGCCGTCGGCTGCCCACTTGAGCACTTCACATTCACGCTGCGACAGGGTTTTTTCCTGCGGTAACTGCCAGTGCGGCGTCAGCACGCGCAAGAACCCCTGATGAGCGACATGCACCAAAAACCGCATGTATTTTTGATTGGCGGCAAGCTCTTGGGCCGTAATAGGGTCATTGGAGCGCGCCAGTGTCAGCATGCCGCCGCTGCCGCGGCCGTCCAGGCAGGATTGCGCCCAACCATGGGCCAGCCCGGCGCCACGGGCTTCTTCCCACATCTGCGGGTTTTGCCGGGTCATTTGCTCGTCCCAGACAATCGGTATCGTCGATTTCGTGCAGTGCTGTACCGTCGGGTCCACGGCGATGTATTTGCAGTGGGCGTAGCGTTGTCGCCATGAAGGCAAAAAATTATTGCTCATAACGATTTTGGGGCGGGTGACGGGGATAGGGATTCGGATTCTGCGGATTTCGGTGAACGTGACCGAGCGTTTCGCTAATACGTGACCGGTGCTTCCACCCCGGTTGCGCGGGTTCTG
>JAEHOL010000022.1:0-31040 GCA_016432905.1 Hoplolaimus galeatus
CCTCCGCCGTGTAGGGCGTTACCGGCATGGACTCCGACGATGAGTTTTTCGACGCGTCGGAGTCCATGCCGGTAACGCCCTACACGGCGGAGGAACTGCGCCATATGCGTCGCGATATCCACTTTACGGCCAGCCCCAATCGCATCGGCAGTTATAACCGTGCCAATAACGGCAAATACCCGCTCAGGGACTATCAAGGCCGGGCGATCCGCATTCGCGAATTGGAGCAAGCGGTCACGATAGATCCCGGTGTGCGCTACACCTCGGAGCAGATCAAGCCCTACATTCAATTTCAGGGCTATGAGCAGGTGGGCGCACGCTATGAAGAGAAACTCCAGCTACGTTCGTTTACGGCCCAGGACATGAAAGCGCCCGGTGAAAGCGCGTTGATAGGCCAGGCCACGGTGGTTGCCAACCGGCGTATCGCCAAGGGCGAGATCGTCGGCGTGTACGGCGGAACGGTATTGCCCATGGGGATCTTCGGACCCAGCGGGCAGACGTACACCATGAGGGTAGGAAGCAAGGAGGTCGCGCGGGGCAATACCCTGGTAGAGGAGCCGATCCACCTGTCGGGGGATAATATTATTTCCAGAATCAATACCCTCTTCGAGTATGACGCCCAGGGCAAACCGTTGCGCCAGGCCCCCAGTGGCTACAACGTTGAAGCGGTGGGCTTCAATGTCGAGGCAGACAGGTGGATGGGGGTAGGGGAGGGTGCGCGAACCAAACGCGAGAATTTGATACTGACGGCGGTATTTGCCACTGAAGACATTTCAGCGGGCGCCGAGCTGCGCATGGATTATCAGTACACTGAGGGGGCAATAAAAAACCTGTTCGCTTGATCCTACCCGAGTAAGTAACGGGTCTGTCGTCGTAAATAGCCATATCCCATCTTGAAAGGGCGGGTTTTGCCCCAATCTTGTGGGCATATCCAGGCGGTACACAGTGATTGCACTGACCCTGTGTGCCGCCGATTAACTTATGACGCGCCCTGACATCAATTCCCAGGCTGCCAGCCATGGCGTGCCGTGTGGCGGGCTGCGCGATATCGATAACGGATGGTGATGCCCCCATGGATTTCAAAGACTACTACAAGATTCTCGGTGTCGAGCCCACGGCTGATGACAAAGAGATCAAGTCGGCTTATCGCAAGCTGGCGCGCAAATATCACCCGGACGTCAGCAAGGAAAAGGACGCCGAAGCCAAGTTCAAGGATGCGTCCGAGGCCTATGAAGCGCTTAAAAGCGCCGACAAGCGCGCCGAATACGACGAACTGCGCAAGTACGGCCAGCATGGCCAGCCGTTCCAGGGTCCACCGGGCTGGCAGAGCCGTGGCGGCTTTGGTGGTGGCCAGGACGCGGGCGACTTTTCGGATTTTTTCAGTTCGATCTTCGGCTCGCGTGGTGATGCTTTCGGTGGCGGCCAGCGCCGTCCTACCGGGCGCAAGGGCCAGGATGTGGAGATGCAGCTCACGGTCTCCCTGGAGGAAACCCTGTCCACTGAGTCCAAGCAGATCAGCTTCCAGGTGCCGCAATACGATGCCTCCGGTCGGCATGTGAGCAACACCACCAAAAGCCTGAACGTGAAGATCCCGGCCGGTGTGGCCGATGGCGAGCGCATTCGCCTCAAGGCCCAGGGCGCGCCTGGCATTGGCGGCGGGGCCAATGGTGATTTGTACCTGATCATCAAGTTTGCGCCCCATCCCAGGTTCGAGGTGGACGGCGAAAACCTGATCATCAACCTGCCGCTGGCACCCTGGGAGTTGGCGCTGGGCACGGAAGTGGCCGTGCCGACCCTCACCGGCAAGATCAACCTCAAGGTGCCTGCCGGTAGCCAGAACGGCCAGCGCATGCGTGCCAAGGGCCATGGTTTGCTGAACAAGGCCGGGCAACGCGGCTATCTGTTCATCCAGCTCAAGGCCGTCATGCCCAAGGCGGCGGATGATGAGGTCAAGGCATTGTGGGAGGCCCTGGCGCAAAAGGCTGCGTTCAACCCGCGCGAGCAGTTTTGAACGGGTCATTGATTTAGTTAGCGCCAGCCGCAAAAACGGCGTGCCTAGGATGACAACCTCTTCCAAGAAAAAGGTTGTCATCCCATGCCGGACTTTCAGGTCACCGACCCCGCCACGCCGCTTCCCGGTGAGCAGGGCCAACATTACGAGCTGATCAAACAGGCGATCCCCACTTGCCTGGTCAACAGTTCGCCCTCCCGTCGCAAGGCCCTAAAAGACACGCCGCCAGCCATTCCCCGCTGGTATGACGCTGCTTCCCAGGCACACAAAGATCAGCTCAACGTGTTGCTGGACGCCCGTTGCGATTCGCTCAACGAACTGGAGAAAACCTTCAGTCACATACACTCGGAGCAAGCGTTTGCCCAACCCTTGTTGGAAGCCAAGCTAAAGGCTATCGGCCACGAGCTGGACGTCAATCAAACCTGGTTGCGCCTGTATGTACCGGTGGAAGATGCCTTTGGCGTAAAGACCAGTGGCTTCAGGGTCAAAACGTTCTCCCTGCTGCACGCTGCCCTTGGCAACTTTGAGCAACGCGAGACTCGAGAGGGCTATTTCGACAGTGCCTCAGGTTTCATCACCCAACCGGACGTGCGCGATCATTTCGAGCGCCACACCACGACCCTGAAGATTCATGCGTTCACCCAGCTGTGCCGAGACCTGGACCTGGGCAAGCAGTACCAGGCTCACCTCAAGGCGCAGTTGAAACCTGACCACGCCGAGTCCCAGGCCGAACTGCGCGAGCGTTATGTCCGGCACCAGAAAGCCGCCTTCAAGGCGGCAGCGTACCTGGCGTTGCTCAAGGGCGACATTGGTGACAGCGACCACGCCTTGCTGATGCGTGTGGCGGCCGGGGAAAAACACATTCTCAGCGACGGCAAGCCCATCGTGTATCGCAGCCTGAGCCTGATGAACCTGCACCTGCATGATTGCCTGGTCATCGACGCTTGCGCCAAGCCTGGCTACACCTGCTGGGTCATCGTTTATATTCCCGATGACCCCGACCATCCCATCAAGCGTTATGACACCTTCAATGACTTCAGCACTGCATTGACCGAGCGCCTGAGCGCGAAAACCACCCAGCAAGCTGACCGCTCTCAAGGCTGGAGGGCTACGCCGAACCAGCATTTTTTTGCCCGGTTCGTTGCCGACAAAGACCGCGCCTACTACTACAAACGGCTGACCGAACTGGTGCTGGACGCACCTCCCCAGCCGTTTGGCGCACAGGCCTTGCGATCCGAATGGGGGCGCCTGCTCACTTCTCCGTCCTTTGCCACGCCTTCGACACTGGGCGAACCACATCCCTACGTGCGCGTGCATGCCACTGCCCCTGAATTCAACATTCGCGCTCATACCCTCGTTGACCTTTGGCAAGTTCCGGACCTGTGGACCTATCGCCTGGGCAGCCTGCGTGCCCGCCTGTTCGAGAATGCGCGGCATCGTGCGGTGAGCACCGCCGATGTCGATGAGGCCTCGCGCTCACTGCGCGCCGCGCATTACATGAGCATTGGCCTGTTCGGTCTCAACCTGGTGGCCATGGCGGTGCCACCGCTTGGCGTGCTGATGGCCGTGGCGATGGCCGGGCAAATGCTCTACGAAGTCATCGAAGGTGTCATCGAGCTGAGCGAAGGCGATCGCGAAGAGGGCTGGGCGCACATCACCGACGTGGTGGAAAACCTGGCGACGCTGGCGGTGCAGGCAGCCGTGGTGCACTTCACCGTGTCGCCGTTTATCGAGCAGCTCAAGGCCGTCACTCTCCCCAGTGGCAAGACTCGGCTGTGGAAACCCGACTTGTCGACCTATGAGCACACCGCGTCCCTACCTTCAGTGGCGGCGGATGAGCAAGGCCTGCACCGGCACAACGGCCAGACCGTGCTGCCATTGGAGGGTAAACGCTATGCCGTGCAACAAGACCCGCTGACCGAGCAATACCGCATCCTCCATCCCACGCGCGCCGAGGCCTATCAACCGATATTGAAGAGCAACGGCGCTGGCCTCTGGAACCATGAAGTGGAACGCCCGCACACCTGGGAAGGCGCCACGTTGATGCGGCGATTGGGCCCGGTGACGGAGGGCTTCAGTGATGCCGAGTTGGAGCAGGTGCGCAGCGTTGCGGCGGTGAGTGAGGACGTGCTGCGCCGCGTGCATGTGGAAGGCGAGCCGGTACCGGCGATCCTGCTCGACACCCTGCGCCAGTTCAGGGCGTATCGCGATGCGGTGAGCGTCGCCGAGGGTATTCGCCAGGGCTCGCTCAGCAGCGCACTGTGCAGCTATGCCGCATCCCTGGCGGTGGAGTTGCCGGGATGGCCAGCGAGCAAGGCGATCGAGGCATTTTCCGGCACCGAGTTGAGCGGGCCGTCGATCAAATACGGTAATCAGCAGGCTGCGGCGGCGGACACCGTGCAGGTCCACCGCGCCGAATTGATGAGCGGCCAGTTGCCCATACGCATTATCGAAGCGTTCAGCGAACCTCAGCGCGATGCTCTGGTGGGCAGTTACACCGCCCGCACACCCGAGGCGAGAACCGAGGCCCTGCAATTGAAACTCGAACAAAGGGCCATCGAGGTGCGCGAGCGGTTGATGAAGAGTATTTACGTCGAGCAGCAGCCACCTTCAGACACCTCGATTATGCTGATCCAGCGTGACTTCAGCGGTGTGCCGACGATTTTGGCGCGCGAAGTGCTGGCGGACGCGACGCCGACCGAGCGCGACACGATGAGCCGCGCCAAGCGCATTCTCCTGCGCCTCGCTGAAAAGGCGCGCCGGGCGCAGCAGCAAATGCGCCTGACCCTCGCGTATGAAGGCTTGTACCTCGATGCGTTGGCCGGCCCAGACACCGAAACCCTGGCCCTCCACACACTGCCGGCGCTGCCCGGCTGGTCGGACAATCTGCGCCTGGAAGTGCGCGAGGGTCGGTTTGAAGGCCCATTGCGTGCCAGTTTTGGCCCTCAGGAGGCGAGCAATCGCAAGGTCCTGGCACGTACGGAGGATGGACGTTATCAAGCCTTTGATGAGCGCGGTCAGGATCTGCATGGCCTCAATGGTTTCTATGGCGCCTTGCAGCACGCGTTGACCGACGCCCATCGCAACGCGATTGGCCTGCCCCATGTCGGCCAGGGTGAGCAATTGAAGGGGTTGATCCAGCAACATGCATTAGGCCGAGCACCGTTGCGCAAAGCCTTGGGCATGTCGCCGGAAAAGCTGCCGTTTTTTCGACCGCCGAGCGTGTTGCCGGGCGAGCGTCGCGGCTATCCATTGAGCGGGCGCGGTGGCACTGAGTGGGAAAAAATCACACGCGAGCGGGTCCGCAGCCTGTACCCGGAAATCACCCGGGACGAAATGCTCGCCCTGATCAACGAGCGCGGCGCGCTGGATCTGAGCTGGCTGCGTGCGTTGGAGCAAGAGTACAAGACCCTGCAGGCCACCTTGCACAACTGGCTGAGCACACCGCCCCAGGGCATGGAACCGTTCGGTGACCAGCAACGTCAGGTGCTGAGGGCCAGGCGCAAGATTTATACGGCGCTGGATGACGCCTGGAGAAAGGTTGGCCCACGGCACTACGATCGAAATGGGCGCCTCTTGGGGCAGAAAATCGAATGGTTGGAAGAGGACCTGGCGCAGCAGCTCCGAACCTTGCCCGCACTGACTGCAAACTTCGACCATGTCAGCTACTTGGGCATTGTGGGAACCGAAGGCTCGCAGCTGACGGATGCGGATGTGCGGCCACTGCTCGCTAACTTTCGCGGTCTGCGTCAATTAGGGATCGAGGCCGCTCAACTGACACGCCTGCCGTCAGCCATCGAACAGATGCCGCATTTGCAGCGGTTGCATTTGGGCGGTAACAGTATTGTCCTTACGCCTGAAGACGTCTTGCGCTTGAAAGATCGGGTGCATCTCAAAGAGTTATTTTTGGAAATGAACCCACTCGGCTTGCCACCCGATGTCGGGCGCATGCCGCGCTTACATACCTTGCTGCTCAATGAAACAAGCCTGGTGGAGTGGCCTAGCAGTGTGTTCCGTGTGCCCAGGCCGGAAGACTTCATTCTGGATATGCGGCAGAACCCGATAGCGCGGATTCCCGAGTTCGCGCCGGGCTCGGATAAGGCATTGATTGTGGCGAAAACCTTCCTCACCCGTGAAACGCTGACGCCTGAACTGCTTGCTCAATTCAAGCGGTACATCGAGGCTGCCGGCCGGGATCCGGATCGCCAATTGCCGAAAAGGGGCGCGCGCGACAGCGAGCAGTGGAAAACCGGTTATTCGGCGCAGGAATGGCCCTCCAGGCAAGTGTTATGGGACATGCTTGAAGGTTCGTTTGGCTCTGAGGGCTTTTTCAATGTTCTTCGTGCCGTCAGAAACTCCGGGGACTCGACACTCAGGGGCGGCGTATGGTTGCCGGAACTGACCGCCAAGGTCTGGCGCATACTCGAGGCGATGGGCGAAGACGCCGAATTGCGCGAGCAGTTGTTCCTGATGGCCCGGGACCCTGCAGCCTGCGTGGACGCCGGAGCCCAGATGTTCAATGCGATGGGCGTTGCCGTGCTGCATTGGTCGGCGTACTTCAGCGAGGACGTGGCCTCCGTGCGCAAAACTGTCTTCAACCTGGCCAGGGGCAAGTGGCGGCTCGATGAGTTGGGCCGTATCGCCCATGAGCGCGTGTCCCAACTGCAGGATGACGGCGTCAAGTTTCCGGAGTACGACGCCAAAGGCGCACGCATCGATCATTACGATGCCCGCGGCAATTTGATCGCTGATATCGACGAAGTCGAGATCTACCTGGCGTACACAACGCCATTGGCAACCCGTCTGGACCTGCCCTGGCAATCGCGGAGCATGATGTTCCGCGAGGATTATGTGACGGCGCCCATGGTCGAGGAGGCATTCAACCGCGTACAGCTACTGGACCAAGGCGAGCTGCTGCGTGGCAACCTGCTGGAGCAACCGATGTGGACCGACTTTCTGCAGCGGGCTCATCCAGCTGACTACGCGTCGATTGCCGCAAAATTCGATGCACTGATTGACTATCAGGCCGCGCAGGAACAATGGGCCGCCGCAGCCAACCTCCCTGAGAGCGCGAGGCAGGCCCTGCGCCAAACCATCAGCCGGTCGGCTCAGCGCCTGGGCCGACCGGCTTCGGAAAGTGAGCCGGGGCAACTGATGTCCCAGCAAGACTACGACGACACCTTTGGTCGCATCAATGGCGAACTGATCACCTTGAACCAGACACTGACCGATCAAGCGATCCGCGCCATCCTCTAGAACAGGAAGTACCGCTGGGCCATCGGCAACACCTCGGCCGGTTCGCACCACAGCAACTGACCGTCAGCCTTGACCTGATAGGTCTGTGGGTCCACCTCGATATCCGGCAGGTAATCGTTGTGGATCAGGTCGGTTTTCTGCACGTCGCGGCAACCCTTGACCACCGCGATCTGCTTCTTCAGGCCCAGGGCCTCGGGCAGTCCGGCCGCCTGCGCGGCCTGGCTGATAAACGTCAGGCTGGTGGCGTGCAGGGAGCTGCCGAAGCTGGCGAACATGGGGCGGTAATGCACCGGCTGCGGCGTCGGGATCGAGGCGTTGGCGTCGCCCATCAGGCTCGAAGCAATGGCGCCGCCCTTGAGGATCAGCGTGGGCTTGATGCCGAAAAACGCCGGGCGCCACAGCACCAGGTCGGCCCATTTTCCGACTTCGATGGAACCGACGATATGGCTGATACCGTGGGTGATCGCCGGGTTGATGGTGTACTTGGCAATGTAGCGCTTGGCGCGGAAGTTATCGTTGCCCACGCCGTCGCCCGGCAGGGGGCCACGCTGTTTTTTCATCTTGTCGGCGGTCTGCCAGGTGCGTGTGATCACTTCGCCGACACGGCCCATGGCCTGGCTGTCGGAGCTGATCATCGAGAACGCGCCGAGGTCGTGCAGGATGTCTTCGGCGGCGATGGTTTCGCGGCGGATGCGGCTTTCGGCGAAGGCCACGTCTTCGGCAATGCTTGGGTCCAGGTGGTGACACACCATCAACATGTCCAGGTGTTCGTCGATGGTATTACGCGTGAACGGCCGCGTCGGGTTGGTGGAGCTGGGCAGCACATTGGGGAAGCCGCAGGCCTTGATGATGTCCGGTGCATGGCCGCCACCGGCACCTTCGGTGTGGTACGTGTGGATGGTGCGGCCCTTGAGCGCGGCGAGGGTGGTTTCGACAAAGCCCGACTCATTGAGGGTGTCACTGTGGATCGCCACCTGCACGTCGTAGGCATCGGCGACGCTCAGGCAGTTGTCGATGCTGGCGGGCGTGGTGCCCCAGTCTTCATGTAGCTTCAAACCGATAGCACCGGCCTTGACCTGCTCGATCAGCGGCTCGGGCAAACTGGCGTTGCCCTTGCCGGTAAAGCCAATGTTCATCGGGAACGAATCGCTGGCCTGCAGCATCCGCGCAAGGTGCCACGGGCCGGAGGTGCAGGTGGTGGCGTTGGTGCCGGTAGCCGGCCCCGTGCCGCCGCCGATCATGGTGGTGACGCCGCTGGTCAGGGCCTCTTCGATCTGCTGTGGGCAAATGAAATGCACGTGGGAGTCGATGCCGCCGGCGGTGAGGATCATGCCTTCCCCGGCGATCACTTCGGTGCTGGCGCCGATGGCCATGGTCACGCCGGGCTGGATGTCCGGGTTGCCGGCTTTGCCAATCGCGTGGATGCGGCCATTCTTCAAGCCGACGTCGGCCTTGACGATGCCCCAGTGGTCGATGATCAATGCGTTGGTGATCAGCGTGTCGACTACTTCATGGGCGAGCAATTGGCTCTGGCCCTGGCCGTCACGGATAACCTTGCCGCCGCCGAATTTGACCTCTTCGCCGTAGACGGTGAAGTCCTGCTCGACTTCGACGAACAGTTCGGTGTCGGCCAGGCGCACCTTGTCACCGACGGTGGGGCCGTACATGTCGGCGTAGGCTTGTCTGGATATCTTCATGGGTGTGTCCTCGATCGTTCCCACGTTCTGCGTGGGAATGCATCCTGTGACGCTTTGCGTCACGACGTAAAGAGCGGACGCAGAGCGTCCCTGGCGGCGTTCCCACGCGGAGCGTGGGAACGATCTAAACGATCTAATTGCATTCCAACGGTGGGAGCTGGCTCGCCTGCGATGAGGCCCTAAAGGTCGCCCATGACTCGCCCTGCAAACCCAAATACCCGCCTTGCACCACTCAACTCCACCAACTCCACCTCCCGACGTTGCCCCGGCTCAAACCGCACCGCCGTGCCCGCCGGAATATTAAGGCGCATGCCACGGCTGGCCGCGCGGTCGAATTCCAGCGCGTCATTGGTCTCGAAAAAGTGGTAATGCGAGCCCACCTGGATCGGCCGGTCGCCGCTGTTGGCTACGCCGAGGATGAGGGTGCGGCGGCCGACATTCAGTTCGATCTCGCCAGGCTGGATCTGATATTCACCAGGAATCATGCAGGTTGCCCCAGGGTCTTGTAGTAGATGGCGGTCGGGCTGTAGCGCCCGTCCGGGCTTTGGCAGTAGTCGGGCAGCTCACCGAGCTTGGTGTAGCGCAGCGACTGATAAAAGGCTTCGGCGCCGGAGCCGGCCTCGGTGTCCAGGTACAGCAGGCCACGCTTGTGCTGGCGCGCGGCGAGTTCCAGGGTATTCATCAATTGCTGGCCCAGGCCATGGCGACGGGCGCTGCTGTGCACCAGCAACTTTTGCACCTCGGCGCGGTTCAGGCCGTTGGCTTTCTGGCACAACGCCAATTGCACGCTGGCGATCACCTGCTCGTCGCGCACCACTACCCACAGCAGCAGGCTGGTGTCCTCGACGCCGGCTTGCACGCCGGTCAGGTAGTCCCGGGCCTGGGCCTCATCGAAGTCGGCCATGAAGCCCACCGAAGCGCCGTGCTGCACCGCGTCCAGCAACAGCTCGATCAAGCCCCGGCGGTAATGGGCAAAGCTTTCAGCATTGACTCGACGCAGTTGTGCAGCGCTCATCGATCTCACTCCTGGGGCGGTTCGGCGCCCGGATTCAACGTCAGTTGCATAAAGGTCAGGTCCAGCCAGCGGCCGAACTTGATGCCCACTTGCGGCATTTGCCCGGTAGTCACGAAGCCCAGGCGCTCATGCAGGCGGATCGAGGCCAGGTTGCCGCTTTCGATGGCGGCGACCATGACGTGCTTGCCGCAGCTGCGGGCGCGCTCGATCAGGGCCTGCATCAGGTGTGGGCCGAGGCCTTTGCCACGCTGGTCACTGCGCACGTATACCGAGTGTTCGACGCTGTAGCGGAAGCCTTCGAAGGGGCGCCAGTCGCCGAATGAGGCGTAGCCGGTGACTTCGTCGTTGTCCACCGCCACCAGGATCGGGTATTGCTGCGCCTGGCGCGCACTGAACCAGGCCTGGCGGTTGGCCAGGTCCACCGGTTGCTCGTTCCAGATCGCCGTGGTGTTCAACACCGCGTCGTTGTAAATGGCGCGGATTGCCGGCAGGTCGTGTTCGGTTGCATCACGAATCATGGCTGCGCCTCAGGCAATGGGCTGGTGGACGGTGACCAGCTTGGTGCCGTCGGGGAACGTGGCTTCCACCTGGATATCCGGGATCATTTCCGGGATGCCTTCCATAACCTGTTCGCGGCTGAGCAGGGTGGTGCCGTAGTGCATCAGGTCGGCCACCGTGCGGCCATCGCGGGCGCCTTCCATCAGGGCGGCGGAGATATAGGCGATGGTCTCCGGGTAGTTGAGCTTCACTCCGCGTGCCAGGCGCCGTTCGGCGACCAGGCCTGCGGTGAAGATCAGCAGTTTGTCTTTTTCCCGAGGGGTCAGGTCCATGGTTCAGGGTCCTTCATAAAATTCATTCTTAAATACATAGAAGATCCCATGTGAAGCTGATTTATGTGGGAGCTGGCTCCACAGTTTGATCTTCATGTGCTCCAGATTCTTGGTGATATCGCTTCCCTGCCGAGTACGGCCGGTCGCAAAAGCCGCCATAAATCAATCAACCACCCCCGCGCCAGCAGCGCTTCACTGGCCAAACAACGCGCCACCAGTAAGCCAGGCAATTGGGTCAAATCCCCGCGCACCGCATGGGGCAGTGAGCGGCATTGCTCAAGCAGTTCAGGGTCGATCTCGCCTGTCACCAGCAACGTGGCAAACACCGGTTGCCCATCCAGCCCGATAGGCGAATCCAGCAATCCATCGGCGCCCACAATGCGCTGGCGCTCATGCCAGAGCAACTGGCCGTCGCGGCGAATGTCCAGGTGCGATTGAAAGTGGCCAAGGTCGAACCGTTCGCCACTGGCCGGGCGGCCCAGAGCGACCACATCCCAGTAGAACAACCGCGCATCGCCCGACAGCTCCACTCGCGTGGTCAGTTCGGCCTGGGCGGCGCTGAATACGATGGTTTCCTGGGGCAGCCATTCCAGCGTCGCGCCGGCCTCGACGGTCAACTTGACGTGTTGAAACGCCGGGCCGCTGGCGCGGTACCACTTGGCGGCGCCGGGGCTGGTCAGTTGTGCCCAGGCACCCGTGCCCACATGGGCGCTGATGTCCAGGCGATCGCCACCGGCAATCCCGCCGGGCGGATGCACGATGATGTGCTGGCATACCTCGGGGCCTTCGGCGTACAGGTGTTTTTGCACCCGCAGCGGGCCAAGGTGGCGGCGCAGCACCGGGCGCGTGGTGTCATTGACACGCGCGTAGCCGAGTTCCAGCTCGGCGTGCCAGCTGGGCGTGAACAGGGCAGGGGTAACGGGCAGGTTCATGGCGTGTGCTTATCGTTAGGAGGCTACAGATTAGATGGTTACCAGCCCGCGCACACCTTCGCGTTCCATATTTTCACCACGGCCCTGCTGCATGATTTCGCCACGGGACATCACCAGGTACTGGTCAGCCAGTTCAGCGGCAAAGTCATAGAACTGCTCCACCAACAGGATCGCCATATCGCCGCGCTCCGCGAGCTTCTTGATCACCGCGCCGATTTCCTTGATCACCGACGGCTGGATGCCTTCGGTGGGCTCATCGAGAATCAACAGGCGCGGGCGGCTCGCCAGGGCACGGCCAATCGCCAACTGTTGCTGCTGCCCGCCGGACAAGTCACCGCCACGTCGATGCTTCATTTGCAGCAACACCGGGAAAAGCTCGTAGATGAAGGCCGGCACCTCTTTGGCTTCGGAGCCGGGAAAACGTGACAGTCCCATCAGCAGGTTTTCTTCTACGGTCAGCCGCCCGAATATCTCCCGGCCCTGGGGCACGTAGGCGATGCCGGCATGTACGCGCTGGTGCGGCTTGAAGCCGGTGATGGCCTTGCCTTCCCAGTTCACTGCGCCCTCCTTGGCCGGCAGCAGGCCCATCAGGCACTTGAGCAGGGTGGTCTTGCCCACGCCGTTGCGGCCCAGCAGGCAGGTGACTTCACCGATCTTCACGTCAAAAGACAGCCCACGCAGGATGTGGCTACCGCCGTAGTACTGGTGCAGCTTGTCGACTTGCAGCATGTTCGATTCTCCTCAATGATCGTTCCCACGCTCTGCGTGGGAATGCTTCCCGTGACGCTCTGCGTCACCGTTGCTCAGCGGGACGCGGAGCGTCCAACTTGGCATTCCCACGCGGAGCGTGGGAACGATCAGCCGTTCGTGTCAGCGTTAGCGGCCGAGGTAAACCTCGATCACCCGCTCGTTTTCCTGCACCTGTTCCAGCGACCCTTCGGCCAGCACGCTGCCCTGGTGCAACACCGTCACGTGGTCGGCAATCGAGCCGACAAACCCCATGTCATGTTCCACCACCATCAACGAGTGCTTGCCGGCCAGGCGCTTGAACAGCTCGGCGGTGAATTCGGTTTCGGCATCGGTCATGCCTGCTACCGGTTCATCCAGCAGCAACAGTTGCGGGTCTTGCATCAGCAACATGCCGATTTCCAGAAACTGCTTCTGGCCGTGGGACAGCAAACCGGCGGGGCGATGCACGGAGGCGGTGAGGCGGATGGTGTCGAGCACTTCCTCGATGCGGTGCTTCTGTTCCCCGTTCAGGCGCGCACGCAGGCTGGCCCACACCGACTTGTCGGTCTTCTGCGCCAGCTCGAGGTTTTCGAACACGCTGAGGGCTTCGAACACCGTGGGCTTCTGGAACTTGCGCCCGATGCCGGCCTGGGCGATCTGCACTTCGCTCATGCGGGTCAGGTCCAGGGTTTCGCCAAACCAGGCCTTGCCGTGGCTGGGCCGGGTCTTGCCGGTGATCACGTCCATCAGCGTGGTCTTGCCCGCGCCGTTGGGCCCGATAATGCAGCGCAACTCGCCCACGCCGATGTACAGGTTCAGGTCGTTGAGGGCCTTGAAACCGTCGAAGCTGACGCTGATATCTTCCAGGGTCAGAATGGTGCCGTGCCGGGTGTTGAGCCCTTTGCCCGCGACCTGGCCGATGCCAATCGCATCGCGGCCGCTGCCTGCGTCGAAAATTGGTTCAAGCATGACGTTCCTCATTTCTTCAGCAGGCCGATAACGCCCTTGGGCAGGTACAGGGTGACGATGATGAACAGCGCGCCCAGGAAGAACAGCCAGTACTCGGGGAAGGCCACGGTAAACCAGCTCTTCATGCCATTGACCACACCAGCGCCGAGCAACGGCCCGATCAACGTGCCACGCCCGCCCAGCGCTACCCACACAGCGGCTTCGATGGAGTTGGTCGGTGACATTTCGCTGGGGTTGATGATGCCCACCTGCGGCACATACAGCGCACCGGCAAGGCCGCACAACACTGCGCTCAACACCCACACGAACAGTTTGAAACCGCGTGGGTCGTAGCCGCAGAACATCAGGCGGTTCTCGGCATCCCGCAGGGCGGTGAGCACTCGGCCGAACTTGCTTTTCGCCAGGCGCCAGCCGATGTAGAGGCTGGCCACCAGCAACAGCACCGTGGCGAAAAACAACACCGCCCGGGTGCCAGGTTCAGTGATGCCAAAACCTAAGATGCTGCGGAAGTTGGTAAAGCCGTTGTTGCCGCCGAACCCGGTCTCGTTGCGAAAGAACAACAGCATCCCCGCGAACGTCAGGGCCTGGGTCATGATCGAGAAATACACGCCCTTGATCCGCGAGCGGAACGCGAAGAAACCGAACACCAAGGCCAGCACACCGGGGGCCAGTACCACCAGGCACAACGCCCACAGGAAGTGGTCGGTGCCGGCCCAGTACCAGGGCAATTCGGTCCAGGACAAAAAGGTCATGAACGCCGGCAACTCGCTGCCTGCCGCCTGGCGCATCAAGTACATGCCCATGGCGTAGCCGCCCAGGGCGAAGAACAAACCGTGGCCCAGGGACAACATCCCCGCGTAACCCCACACCAGGTCCAGCGCCAGGGCGACGATGGCGTAACAGAGAATCTTGCCCACCAGGGTCAAGGTGTAGGCCGACACATGCAGCGGGTTGTCCGCAGACAATAACGAACACAGGGGCAACGCCAGCAGCAGGAGCAGGATGACTGCACCGACTGCAATCGTGACTTTGGGGCCGGCTTTTTGCGTGACCGTAAGCATCAATGGCTGGTTCATCAGTCGATCACCCGTCCTTTCAGTGCGAAGAGTCCTTGCGGGCGTTTCTGGATAAACAGAATGATCAGCGCGAGGATCAGGATCTTGCCGAGCACGGCGCCGATCTGGGGTTCGAGGATTTTGTTGGCGATCCCTAAGCCAAAGGCGGCCATGACACTGCCGGCCAACTGGCCGACGCCGCCAAGCACCACCACCAGGAACGAGTCGATGATGTAGCTCTGGCCCAGGTCCGGGCCGACGTTGCCGATCTGGCTCAGCGCCACGCCGCCCAAACCCGCGATACCGGAGCCGAGGCCAAAGGCGAGCATGTCCACGCGCCCGGTGGGCACGCCGCAGCAGGCGGCCATGTTGCGGTTCTGGGTGACGGCGCGCACGTTCAGACCCAGGCGCGTCTTGTTCAGTAGCAGCCAAGTGAGCACCACCACGAACAGCGCAAAGGCAATGATCACGATGCGGTTGTAAGGCAGCACCAGGTTGGGCAGTACCTGAATGCCGCCAGACAGCCAGGCCGGGTTAGACACTTCGACGTTCTGCGCGCCGAATACCAGACGCACCAGCTGGATCAGCATCAGGCTGATGCCCCAGGTGGCGAGCAGAGTTTCCAGGGGGCGGCCATACAGGTGGCGAATCACCGTACGTTCCAGCGCCATGCCGATGGCCGCGGTGACAAAAAACGCCACCGGCAACGCGATCAACGGGTAGAACTCGATGGCCTGGGGCACATAGCGCTGCATCATCAATTGCACCACATAGGTGGAGTAGGCGCCGAGCATCAGCATCTCGCCGTGGGCCATGTTGATCACGCCGAGCAGGCCGAAGGTGATCGCCAGGCCCAGGGCCGCCAGCAGCAGGATCGAGCCCAGGGACATGCCGCTGAACGCCTGGCCGAGGATCTCACCCATCATCAGTTTGCGTTTGACCTGGGCCAGGCTGGTCTCAGCGGCGGTGTGTACGGCGGCGTCGGCTTCCACGCCTGGCGCCAGCAGCGCCTCTAGGCGCGTGCGGGCCAGCGGGTCGCCGGTGCTGCCGAGCAAGCGCACGGCCGCCAGGCGCACCACCGGGTCGGGGTCGACCAGTTGCAGGTTGGCCAGGGCCAGGCTGAGGGCGCTGTGCACCTGCTCATCCGTCTCGGCGGCGACCTGCTGGTCGAGGAATTTAAGTTGTGCAGGCACCGCGCTTTTTTGCAGGGTGCGCGCTGCGTCCAGGCGCACCTTGGGGTCGGCGGCGAGCAGTTGCTGGCTGGCTTGCACGTTATTGATCAAACCGCGCAGGCGGTTGTTCAGGCGCACGGTCTTGGTTTCACCGTTGAGTGTGAGTTGGCCTTGCTCAAGGGCATCCACCAACTCGATACGCGTTGGGTCGGGTTGGGCGGCCCAGTCCTGCAGGAGTTTGGCTTGCTGCACCGGGTTGGCGGCAAGGAAGTCTTCGGCGTCGCTGGCGTGTGCGCCAAAGGGCAGCAACAACAGCAGGGCGAGGATGAGGCGGTGGAGGGCAGTGGGCATATAAAAATGTCCTGGTCATGCGGGGACAGTGTGGGAGCAGGCTGTGTGTAAGAGCTGGCTTGCCTGCGATGGCATCGCTGCGGTGTGTCAGGCACACCGAGTTGTTTGCATCGCAGGCAAGCCAGCTCCCACAGTGACCATGTCCCACATTCGAGCTGTGGGGGCGTTAGTTGCTCTTCACGGCATAGTCCGGTTTTTTGTCATTGCCCGGAATGTAAGGGCTCCACGGCTGTGCACGAATCGGCGCTTCGGTCTGCCACACCACCGAGAACTGCCCGTCGGCCTGGATCTCACCGATCATCACCGGCTTGTGCAGGTGGTGGTTGGTCTTGTCCATGGTCAGGGTGAAGCCCGACGGCGCAGCGAAGGTCTGGCCGCCCAGGGCTTCACGCACCTTGTCGACGTCGGTGGACTTGGCTTTTTCCGCCGCCTGCGCCCACATATGGATGCCCACATAGGTGGCTTCCATCGGGTCGTTGGTCACGGCTTTGTCGGCGCCCGGCAGGTTGTGTTTCTTGGCGTAGGCTTTCCAGTCGGCCACGAACTTCTGGTTCACCGGGTTTTCCACCGACTGGAAGTAGTTCCAGGCCGCGAGGTTGCCCACCAGCGGCTTGGTGTCGATGCCGCGCAGTTCTTCTTCACCCACCGAGAACGCCACCACCGGTACCTCGGTGGCTTTCAAGCCCTGGTTGGCCAGTTCTTTGTAGAAGGGCACGTTGGAGTCGCCGTTCACGGTGGAGACCACCGCGGTCTTGCCACCGGCGGAGAACTTCTTGATGTTGGCGACGATGGTCTGGTAATCGGCGTGGCCGAACGGGGTGTAGACCTCCTCGATGTCTTTATCCGCCACGCCTTTGGAATGCAGGAACGAGCGCAGGATCTTGTTGGTGGTGCGCGGGTACACGTAGTCGGTGCCGAGCAGGAAGAAACGCTTGGCGCTGCCGCCTTCTTCGCTCATCAGGTATTCCACCGCCGGGATCGCCTGCTGGTTCGGGGCCGCACCGGTATAGAACACGTTGGGCGACATCTCTTCGCCTTCGTACTGCACCGGATAGAACAGCAAGCCGTTGAGTTCTTCGAACACCGGCAGTACGGATTTACGCGACACCGAGGTCCAGCAGCCGAACACCACGGCCACCTTGTCCTGGGTCAACAGTTGCCGACCTTTCTCGGCGAACAGCGGCCAGTTGGACGCCGGGTCCACCACCACCGGTTCGAGCATCTTGCCGTTCACCCCGCCCTTGGCGTTGATCTCGTCGATGGTCATCAGCGCCATGTCTTTGAGCGAGGTTTCGGAGATCGCCATGGTCCCGGACAGCGAGTGCAGGATGCCGACCTTGATGGTCTCGGCGGCCTGGACGGTCCAGGTCAAACCCATGGCGGCAATAGATGCCGACAAAGTGAAAGCCTTGATCAAGCTGCGACGCTTCATGGTGCGATCTCCGTGTACCGATAATTGTTGTGGGGCAGATACACAGGGCTTTGCAAAGGCTGTGCCTGCTACGCCAGACACGGTTTACCGGCGGGTTCGGGAGGTAAAGCCGCTCCGTGGCGCACCAGGTTGGCGCCACGGAGGCCGTTGAGTGCACGGCAGGCTTCAAAAGAGGGCGTTGCGCGACAATGCTTCAGGCGGTTGCGCTGATGCGTGACAGCAACAAGCGATCCAGCGCCCACACCAGGACCAACGAAGCCCCTACCAACGGGAAAATGATCGCCAGCCCGAGCATGATCGCCATCGCGGTTTTCCACTTGGGCAGGTCATGGCGCAGCGGCGGCACACCCAGCCCGCCTTGTGGCCGGCGCTTCCACCAGATCACCACGCCGCTGACCGCGCTGAGCAGAATCATCAGGCAGATCACCAGCACGATCAGTTGGTTGACCCAGCCGAACATCTTGCCCTCGTGCAGCATCACGCCGGTTTCGGTGGCGCGTGCGACCAGGTTGTAATGATCCCAACGTACATCGGCCAGGACCTTGCCGGTGTACTGGTCCACGTGCAGGGTGGCGTCGTTGCGCGGGTCGTCGGCGAACACCGCGACGGTGAATACACCAGTGGCGGTGGTGGGGAAGGTAATGCTGTAGCCGGGCTCGACCTTGCGTGCGTTGGCCAGGTCGACCACCTGTTGAAGACGCACCGTGGGTGCGGCCGGGCCTGCGTGCATTGCGCCGTGATTCATATGCTCGGCGTGGTCGCCGGACATTGGCATCGGCGTGTTTTCCAGGGCCCAGGGCACGGTCTGCTGGGTGGCGGTGTTGAGCACACGGGCCTGCTGGTCGGACTGCGGCACGCTGTTCCACATCGCGGCTGGGAAGGTGTTCCACAGGTCGGCGTATTGCTTGCCCCAGAAGCCGGTCCAGGTCATGCCGCTGAGCAGCATCACCAGCAGGAACGCTGCGCCCCAGAACCCGGCGACTGCGTGCAGGTCACGCCAGAACACCCGACCACGGGTATTGAAGCGAGGCCACAGAATGCCTGCAGATGACTTGCCCCGCGGCCACCACAGGTACAGGCCGG
This sequence comes from Hoplolaimus galeatus, assembly GCA_016432905.1. Taxonomy (NCBI): domain Eukaryota; kingdom Metazoa; phylum Nematoda; class Chromadorea; order Rhabditida; family Hoplolaimidae; genus Hoplolaimus; species Hoplolaimus galeatus. Next base: position 18,533 of record JAEHOL010000022.1, read on the forward strand.
ACACCACCAGCATCACGCCCCAGCCGGCGGCGAGTTCGATCAGGCGATCGCCGACGGTGCCGATCATCAGTTCGCCGTGCAGGGCGCGGACGATGGCTTGCAGGTTGTTGTTTGCGTCCTGCTCACCGAGGACGGTGCCGCGATAGGGGTCGATGAACACCGTCACTTCGTGGGCGTCGTTGCGCATCACGAACTGCGCGCTGCGAGTGGCATCGGCAGGGGGCAGGTATTTGCTGATCGCGGCGTGGGGGTAGGCGGCTTGGGCGCGCTGCAGTTGCTCGTCGGCGCTCAGCGCGTGTTCGGCGGCGGGCACGGTGAGCAGGTGGCCGTACATCAGCGGGTCGAGCTGGGGTTTGAACAGGTAGATGATGCCGGTGAGGGCCAGCAGCACCATGAAGGGGGCGACGAAGAGGCCGGCGTAAAAGTGCCAGCGCCAGGCCAGGTTATAGAAGGAAATTTTTTGTGTGGTCATCGGGTGCTCCGCATAAGGCTTTTGATTTTTCTTGGTCTGTTACACCGCCATCGCAGGCAAGCCAGCTCCCACAGGGGACTGTAATCCACCTGTGGGCGCAGGCTTGCCTGCGACGCTTTTAGAAGCTCATGTCCACCTTGGTCCAGAGCGTACGCCCCGGCTCCTTGATGGCCTGCGGGTCGTTGGCTGGGTAACCGAAGCCTGCGTTACCGGCCAGATTCAGATGCTCGGCATAAGCCTTGCCGAACAGGTTGTCGACCCCGGTGCTGACCTTGAAGTGCTTGTTGACGCGGTATGCCGCGTTCAGCGAGAACACGCCGAAGCCGCCACTCTTGTCGTAGTCCTTGCCGACCACGTTGCCTTTGTTCGGGTCGATACGGTGTTGCGCTGCAACCACCCTCCACAACGCACCAGCGCTCCAATCGTCTTCGCTGTAGGTCAGGCCCAGGCGCGTGTCCAGCGGTGGCATTTGTGGCAGGGCCTTGCCGTCGCTGCTGTTCTTGCCCCAGGCATAGGCGAGGCTGGCGTCGGCTTTCCAGTGTTGGCTCAGCTTGTACGCTGCGCCCACTTCGCCGCCCATGATACGTGCGTCCACATTGCGCGCCTGGGAGGTGGTGCCCATCATGCCGGGCCTGTAGTCAAACAGGATGAAGTCGCGCACCTGGCCGACATAGCCCGACACCCAGGCTTCCAGGTCGGCGCTCTTGTACTGGGCACCGAAGTCGAGCTGGGTGGTTTTCTCGGGCTTCACGCCGTCGAAGGCATTCACCGAACCGGCCGCGCCGGTGTTGGGGGAAAACAGCTCCCAGTAATCCGGGAAACGTTCCGCGTGGCCCAGGCCGGCATACAGCGTGGTGGGGCTGTCCGCCAGGTCGTGTTCATAACGCACAAAGCCCGAGGGCAATGTATCGGCGCGGGTGTCGCCGGCGGTCGGGTTCGGGCGTGACATCATTCCCGAGCCGGTGCGTTGACGGAAGTCCTTGGCCGAGGCGCGGTCCAGGCGTGCGCCGGTGATCAGGCGATCGTTGTCGGCGGCGTACCAGGTCAGTTCGCCGAACACACCGTAGTTGTGGAAATTGGCGTCCTTGTTGCGCGGCAGATCCTTATACGTGTCGATGCCCATGCTGCTGCGCGCACGGTGTTCATTGGTCTGTGCATCCAGGCCGCTGATCAATTGCACATCCGCCCAGCGCCAGGTGGCCTTGATGCGTGCGCCAAGGGTGCGGCGGTCGACGTTGGACGCCATGGGTCCCGCCATCATGCCGGTGCCCGAAGGGACACGCAGGCTGTAGTTGTCCATCACATGGTCGGCGTAGTTGTAGTAGACCTGGGCCTCGACCTTATCCAGCACCTCGCCGATATTGGATTTCTCGAAACGCAGCCCCAGGCTTTCGCGCAGGAACTGCGAGCCGTCCATGCCGCGACCGGCGTAGCGCGCTTCACCATCGCCACGCCCGGCGGTGAGTTCCAGCAGGGTGTCGGCGTCGGGCGTGAAGCCCACAGCCACGTCACCGTTCCACTTGTCATAGCGCGAGGCGACGGTGTCGTTGTTGCCGTCCTTGTAGTCGTCGGCATGGGCCTGGTTGCCGATCACGCGCACATAGCCCAATGGGCCGCCTGCAGCGGCATCGATGACCTTGTCGAAACGCCCGTTGGAACCGGCCAATACGCTGGCGTTGACCCGCGTGCCCAGCTCGCCGAATTGCTCCGGCTCACGCTCGAACAGGATGGTGCCCGCCGACGCTCCCGGGCCCCAGAGCACGGTTTGCGGGCCTTTGATCACGGTGAGCTTGTCGTAGGTTTCCGGCGAAATATACGAAGTTGGCGCATCCATGCGCCCCGGGCAGGCGCCGAGCATCATGCCGCCGTTGGTGAGGATATTCAGGCGCGAGCCGAACATGCCGCGCAGCACCGGGTCGCCGTTGGTGCCGCCGTTGCGCACCAGGGCGAAGCCGGGGATGGTCTTGAGGTAGTCGCCGCCATCGCTGGCGGGCACCGGTTGGCGAGGGTCTTTGGGGTTGGTGACCACGGTCAGCGGTGAGCTGGGGGCGATCGCGGTGATGACGGTGGGGCTCAGCTCATGCTCGTCGGCGTGAGCGTGGGCAGCCAATAGTGCGCCGCATAAGGCGGTGAGCAGGGCAGTACTTCCCAAACGGGTGTCAGCAGAAAACCTGGACATGACAAATTCCATCAATCAATCGTAAACAACACGGCCAGCAGCCTGCGGCTGTCTGTCTAAAGTCGGCCGGGGTGAAGTAACGCGGTGAAGGGCTTACGAAACGATGGGCGGCGCGCGGCTGCGGGCTCCGGGGAAGATGCTCTGCCGGGCATGGCCCAGGCGCGTGGCGGGGGTGAGGGCGTTGGCGGGCGGCGGGGTGCCGAGGGTTACGTAGGAGACGCTGCCGGGCAGGGCCGGGCAACTGAACAGCAAGCTGCAATAGCCGCATTTTTCCCAGAGAACATGATGCTCGTCGGGGGCTTTGCTGTGCTGCGCAGGTTCACCATGGCAGTTGGGCATGTCCATGGTCATGGACATGCTGGCGTGATGATCCATCGGCATCGCTTGGGAAATCAGCGGACCGATAAAAATCATCAGCATGGCGAACAGGCTGATCCAACTGCCGCGCATCAGGCGGCGGTGGAGAGACAACCTGGCGCGAGGGGCGCCCATCGGGTTTGGCTTACTGGGCGTGCAGATGCTCGTGGCCGGCCATTGGCGGCGCTTTGTGCACCGACACTTGCACCTGGACCTTGCCGGCGTTTTCGAAGGTCAGGGTCAGCGGGAATTGCTTGCCGTCGGCCAGCAGGCTGCGGTCTTTGAGGCCAAGCAGCATGACGTGATAGGCCATCGGCGCGAAGGTCAGTTCACCCTTGGCCGGTACGGCAACGCTGGGCACTTGTTGCATCTTCATCAAATCGCCTTGCATCACGTGCTCATGCAGCTCGGCTTTTTCGGCAACGCTGGTTTCAACGCTGAGCAGGCGATCCGGGGCCGCCCCGGTGTTATGAATTACGAAGTAGGCGGCGACGGTAGGCGCATTCGGTGGCAGTTCCTGAGACCAGGGATCGCTCACCAACAGGTCACCGGCCTGGTAGTCCTCGGCATTGGCAGCACTGAACACCGGCAGCAGGAACGCGGCCAGAAGCAGGGAAGATTTAAGCATGGCAGTTCTCCAGAACAGTTCTAAACGCAGTTCACTTGCGAAGAAGCTCAGACCGTTGGAGAGGCGCGGGGGTTAAGGCTCGGCCATTGCTGGCGCGGGGTTGGATTGCGCAATAAGCGCGGCGGCAAGTTCTGCACCGCCTCGAAGCGCGTCACATACAACTGCGGCACATGCCCCGGCAACGCCACCAACGGCGCAGAGCCCGAGCAACACCAGCAATGCTGCATGGCAGAGTGATCGTCCGGCGGTGCGGGAATTTCCAGCTTGCCCAGGGCAATCGCCTTGAGGCTCGCGCCATTGGACGAACAGAACCCGCCCCACATCAGACGCTTGACCGGGTCATCGGTCTGCTGCATTGCACTGGCCAACGGCATGGCAAACGCATTGAACAGCACTGCAAGGCAGGCGATCCAGGCAATTGCAAAGCGTTGACGGGCCATGGCGGATAATCCGTAGGGTTAAACGATCAGGCGGGTATTTAGCCTGATCGGGGGGGATAAGTAAAAAGGGCGGGTGTGGTTTGGTGTCGCAGTGTTGGGTTTGAGGATAGACGAGAACGGCCGCTTGCCAATTTTGCAGAAAGGACGCGGCGCACCAGGCGGGCTGATCGTTCCCACGCTCTGCGTGGGAATGCCGCGTTGGACGCTCTGCGTCCGCTTTTAAAGCCGTGACGCGGAGCGTCACAGGATGCGTTCCCACGCGGAGCGTGGGAACGATCAAGTCAGGTATAGGGCTTTTTCCAGCCAATGGTTGCGCAGTTGATTGAGCTAGCGCCTTGGCTGGCTGATCTACTACCGTCATTTGATAACGCAATTCCAAAGTGTGGGAGCGGGCTTGCTCGCGAAAGCGGTGTGTCAGTCGCTGGATGTTTTGGCCGACACACTGCCTTCGCGAGCAAGCACGCTCCCACATTGGATAGGTGGTGTTTAGAAAAGAGTGATTGCTTGTAGCAACGCCGGCACTGCTGTGAACTCTCGATCTACGGCAGCCAACACCGGCCGCTTCAACACCAGCACCGGCACCCCACGCTCACGCGCCACTTCCAGCTTCGGCTCTGTGGCGGTGCTGCCGCTGTTCTTGCTGATCAGCACATCAATTCGCCGTTCTTCGAACAACGCCCGTTCGTCCTTGATGATGAACGGTCCGCGTGCGCCGATCACCTCACAGCGCTCGTTGCCGGGATACACATCCAGCGCGCGCAAGGTCCAGAACTGCTCGGCGGGGATTTCGTCGAGGTGCTGCAAGGGTTCGCGACCCAAGGTGAACAGCGGGCGCTTGAAGGGTTTGAGCGCTTCGACCAACTCGGCCCAGTCAGCGACCTCGCGCCAATCATCCCCCGGCTGCGGCTGCCACGCCGGGCGTCGCAATGCCCAGCAAGGCACATCGCTCAATCGCGCCGCTTGGGCCGCGTTTTGGCTGATCTGCGCTGCATACGGATGGGTGGCGTCAAGGATCAGGCTGATACGTTCGTCACGAATAAACTGCGCTAATCCTTCAGCGCCTCCGTAACCCCCGACACGAACCTTGCAGTTCAGGTCGGTTGGTACGCGGCCCACACCGGCCAGGCTGTAGACGTGTTCCGGCCCCAAGGTACGGGCGATGGCCAGCGCTTCCGTGACGCCGCCCAGTAATAGAATCCTTTTCATAGCGGCTTGATCACTTCCAGCAACGTGATCGGCAGCGCCTGGCGCCAGGTATCGAACTCGCCCAGGGGCTGCGCCTGGGCCACGTGGATGCGGGTCAGTTCACCGCCATGCTCGGCGCGCCAGTTCATCAAGGTCATTTCGCTTTGCAGGGTCACGGCATTGGCAACCAGGCGGCCACCGGGGCGCAGGTGTTGCCAGCAGGTGTCGAGCACGCCGTCGCGGGTGACGCCGCCGCCGATAAAGATGGCGTCCGGCGTTTCCAGGCCGCTTAACGCCTCCGGCGCCTTGCCGCGAATCAATTGCAGGCCGGGCACGCCGAGGGCGTCGCGGTTGTGTTCGATCAGGCTTTGTCGGCCTGCGTCGGCTTCGATCGCGAAGGCGCGACAGCTGGGATGGGTGCGCATCCATTCAATACCGATGGAGCCACTGCCCGCGCCCACGTCCCATAACAGTTCGCCCGGCATGGGCGCGAGGCGGGCGAGGGTCATGGCGCGCACATCGCGTTTGGTCAGCTGGCCGTCGTGCTTGAAAGCTGCGTCGGGCAAGCCTGCAAGACGCGACAGACGCGGTGCGTTCGCATCCGCCAGGCAGTCGATGGCGATCAGGTTCAAATCGGCAACCGCCATGTGCTCCCACGCTTGCGCATGCCCGTCGATACGCCGCTCAGCCGGGCCGCCCAAGTGTTCAAACACAGTTATCCGACTGGGGCCAAAGCCGCGCTCGGCCAACAACGCCGCAATCAACGCGGGGCTGTTGCCGTCATTGCTCAACACCAACAAGCGCACGCCACTGGCCAGATGCGCATTAAGTGCCGCCACCGGACGGGCCACCACGGATAACGTCACCACCTCCTGCAACGGCCAGCCCAGGCGCGCCGCCGCCAGGGATACCGACGATGGCGCGGGCAAAATCAACAACTCTTCAGCTGGCACTTGCCGCGCCAGGCTGGCGCCGACGCCATAGAACATCGGATCGCCACTGGCCAGAACGCACACAGGCTCCCCGCGCCGCGACAACACTGGCTCCAGGGAAAACGGGCTCGGCCACACCTGGCGTTCGCCACGAATACACACCGGCAACAGGTCCAACTGGCGTTGGCCGCCTATAATCCGCGTGGCGCGCAACAGGGCATGCCGGGCATTTCTGCCCAGGCCTTTGAAGCCGTCTTCACCGATGCCTACAACCGTCAGCCAGGGCGACATATCAATTCCTTGAACGACATCCGACGGGCAGGCTTTTCATGCCGCCGGACAAAGCAGGCATAATACCGCGCCTTTACCCGTCAACCGGTAGCCCCGTGAACCCAACGCCCGCTGTGAATACCTTGCGCCCCTCGGCTTGTCCGGGGTTGCTGCGTATTGTCCAGGCGTTGGACGGTGGCATTTGCCGAGTCAAATTAGCGGGCGGCGCGATCACTGCCGCCCAGGCCCACGCCGTGGCGGACGCGGCCCAGGCGTATGCGGGCGGGGTGATTGAGGCGACCAACCGCGCCAACCTGCAGATCCGCGGCATCGGCGCCGAGCAGGAGGCGTTGATCGCCCGACTACTGGCGGCGGGCCTGGGCCCCAGCAACGCGGGCGGTGACGACGTGCGCAACCTGATGCTCAGCCCCAGCGCCGGCATTGACCCGCAGATGCTGTTCGACACCCGCCCACTGGCCGCGCAGATCCTCGCCACCCTGGAGAACCATCCGCGTTTCCATGAACTGTCGGCCAAGTTCGCGGTGCAACTCGATGGCGGCGAAGACCTGGCGATGCTCGAGCATCACCACGACCTGTGGTTGTCGGCCTTCGTACGCCATGGCGAAACCCTGCTCGCGTTCGGCCTGGCCGGCTGTCCGGGCCTGGATGCGCCCCTGGCCGCCGTGCCTTTGAACCAGGGGCATGGGTTGGTCGTGGCCGTGCTGGAAGCGTTTCTGGACCTCGCCACCCCAGAACAAACGCGCATGCGCCATTTGCCTGTGGATAACGTGCTGAACCATTTGCGCTTGCCGTTGCTGCCAGCCGACGGCTTCATACGCCCGCCCAGCGACGCGTCGCTCCAGGTGGGCACTTATCCACAAGTGCAAAAGAATCAGTTCTACGTCGCCGCCCTCGCGCCATTGGGCCGCCTGAACCCGGCGATGCTCAAGGGCGCCGCCCAACTGGCCAGTGACTATGGGGACGGCACCTTGCGCTTTACCCCCTGGCAAGGCGTGCTGGTGCCCAACGTCGAAAAGCCTCACGCCTTGACCGAGCGCCTGGCGCAACTGGGCTTTATCTGCTCGCTCGGCCACCCGCTGGCGCGCATGATTGCCTGCACCGGTTCCAGCGGCTGCGCAAAAGGCCTGGCCGACACCAAGGCCGACGCCGTGCAACTGGCCGCTCTGCAATCGGGCGTTGAGGTGCATCTGTCCGGCTGCCCGCGCTCCTGCGCTGCCGCGCACACCGCGCCAGTCACCTTGCTGGCGGTGAGCCCCGGCCACTACGACCTCTATTTTCGCGATGCAGCCCAGCCTGGTTTTGGCCGGCTTCACGCGCGCACTCTTTCCATTGAAGCGGCGGGCGCCCTGTTGCGCGCTCGTCCACGGAGCAACACCGATGATTGATTACATCCGCGACGGTCAGGAGATCTATCGCAACTCCTTCGCCATTATTCGCGCGGAAGCCAAGTTGGACCGCATCCCGGCCGATTTGGAAAAACTCGCGGTGCGGGTGATCCATGCGTGCGGCATGGTCGAGGCCATCGACGGTCTGCAGTTTTCCGAAGGTGCGGGCAAGGCCGGGCGCGATGCGCTGGCCGCTGGTGCGCCGATTCTGTGCGATGCGCGGATGGTGTCCGAAGGCGTGACCCGCGCACGCCTGCCAGCCAATAACCAGGTGATCTGCACCCTGCGCGACGACAGCGTGCCGGAGCTGGCGCGGGAACTGGGCAATACCCGTTCCGCCGCCGCCCTTGAACTGTGGCGCCCGCATCTGGAAGGCAGTGTGGTGGTGATCGGCAACGCGCCGACCGCGTTGTTCTACCTGTTGGAAATGCTCGACGCCGGCGCGCCGAAACCGGCGTTGATCCTGGGTTTTCCGGTGGGCTTTGTCGGCGCCGCCGAATCCAAGGCCATGCTCGCGGCTGATAGTCGTGGGGTGCCGTTCGTGATCATGCAAGGTCGCCTGGGCGGCAGCGCCATGGCTGCCGCCGCCGTCAATGCCCTGGCCACGGAGGTCGAATAATGCAGGTGCGCGGACGTTTGATCGGCCTGGGCGTCGGCCCCGGTGATCCGGAACTGATTACCCTCAAAGCCCTGCGCCTGCTGCGTGAATCGCCGGTGGTGGCGTACTTCGTGGCCAAAGGCAAGAAGGGCAACGCCTTCGGCATCATCGAGGACCACCTGGTGCCGCAACAGACCCTGATGCCGCTGGTGTACCCGGTGACCACCGAAGTGCTGCCGGCGCCGCTGTCCTACGAGCAGGTGATCAGCGACTTCTACGACAATGCCAGCCTCGACGTGGCCGCGCACCTGGACGCGGGCCGCGACGTGGCGGTGATCTGCGAAGGTGACCCGTTTTTCTACGGCTCCTACATGTACCTGCATGACCGCCTGGCCGAGCGCTACGAGGCCCAAGTGATTCCAGGTGTGTGCTCGATGCTCGGTGGTGCCTCGGTACTCGGCGCGCCGTTGGTGTATCGCAACCAGAGCTTGTCGGTGCTCTCGGGCGTATTGCCCCATGAGGATCTCAAGCGCCGCCTGGCGGATGCCGATGCCGCAGTGATCATGAAGCTGGGGCGCAACTTTCCGAAAGTGCGCCAGGTGTTGGAAGAACTGGGTCTGGCCGAGCGGGCGTTGTACGTGGAACGCGCGACCATGGCCAACCAGAAGATCGTGCCGCTGGATCAGGTGGAGCCGATGTCGTCGCCGTATTTCTCGCTGATCATCGTGCCCGGTGAAAGGTGGCAAGGTTGATGACCCCGGCGATTGTGATTCTGGGCCAAGGCAGCCTGGCGACTGCGCGCAAGCTCCAACAGGTTTACCCCGGCGCGTTGATCCACGGTTTGGCCACACGGGTTGAGGGGGCAGACCGTACCTACAGCGAATTCGGCGCGACCTTGCGTCAGCTCTATCAGCAGGGCACGCCACTGATTGCCCTGTGCGCCGCGGGCATTGTGATTCGCACCCTGGCACCGTTGCTGCTGGAAAAGGGCGAAGAACCCGCCGTGCTGGCCGTGGCTGAAGACGGCAGCGCTGTGGTGCCGTTGCTCGGTGGCCTGGGGGGCGTAAACCTCATGGCGCGCGATATTGCGGCAGCGCTCGGCGTGTCCGCCGCCATCACCACCAGCGGCGAGTTGCGTTTTGGCACCTGCCTGCTCAACCCGCCGGCGGGCTATCAACTGGCCGACATCGAGCTGGGCAAACGCTTTGTCTGCGACCTTCTGGCCGGCGAAAGCGTGCGCATTGAAGGCGCGGCGCCATGGCTGGAGGACGCTAACCTGCCTCAGGATCAACAGGCGCGCCTGGCGATTCATGTGGGCAGTGCCGAGCGCACACCGGCAGCCAACGAGTTGCTGATTTACCCGCAGAATGTCTACGTCACCTGTCGGCCGGGTGTGCAGTTGGCCGAGCGTGTGCGCTCGGCGTTGCAGGAGGCGGGCGTGGCCGTGCAATCCCTGGCCTGCCTGCTGGCCAGCGACCTGCAGATGGCTGACGCGTCCTTGCATGAAGCCGCGTCGGCCTTGGGTGTACCGCTGCGTTTTGCCGTACTGGAACCCGTTGCGGACATCAGTATCACCGTGGCCGAGCAGCCCTTGGATCTGTCACAGGTTGGGCGCCCCCGCGGGCGTCTGGCGGTGATTGGCCTGGGCCCCGGCGCTGCTGAATTGATGGTGCCGGCGGTGAAGGCGGAACTGGCGCGTTGCACCGATGTGCTGGGGTATGAAACCTACGTGCGCATGGCCGGGCCGTTCCGGGACGACCAAGTGCAACACTGCACTGACAACCGCGAAGAAATGCAGCGCGCCCGCCACGCCTTCGAGCTAGCCGCGCAAGGCCGCTCGGTGGTGGTGGTGTCCTCTGGTGATCCGGGTGTATTCGCCATGGCCGCAGCGGTGATCGAGGCGCTGCACGAGTCCAGCGAGCCGGCCTGGCATCAGGTCGACCTGGAAATCCTGCCGGGGGTTTCCGCTTCGCTGGCCACCGCTGCCCAGGCGGGCGCGCCGCTGGGGCATGATTTCTGTGTGATGTCGCTGTCGGATAATCTCAAGCCCTGGGCGATCATCGAAAAACGCCTGGACTTGGCTTCCCAGGCCGACCTGGCCTTGGCGTTCTACAACCCGATCTCCAGGTCGCGGCCTTGGCAACTGGGACGCGCCCTGGAGATCGTCGCGCTGCATCGCACGCCGCAGACGCCGGTGGTGCTGGGCCGTGACATCGGTCGTCCAGGCCAGACGCTACGCGTCACTACCTTGGGGCAACTGACGCCCGAGCAGGTGGACATGCGCACCATGGTGCTGATCGGTTCATCCACCACCTGTGTGTTCCCGCGCGCGGGTGGCGGCGAGTGGGTGTACACACCACGTTGGTATGGCGACAAACCCAACTCCTGAAAACAGCCCGGTTGGCTGCCGGAAAGCTCCGAATAACCCAGGGATTCCCCTGGCGTTGTTCGGGGCTTTTTCTTTTTTATGCGATGAAAACCGCACGCCTGCCCGCCGCGCCTTGTCATTGCTGGACGCTGGTTTTGGGCGGGGCAGTCCAAGGGATGTTTATCGCATGGAAACCCCGCTGCTCTCTGGACTAGGGTGGAAGCAAGCCCCACGTGGGGTGCTTGTGGAGAACAGAAAATGGAGCGACGTCACAGAAGGATCAACAGTAAAAAAAGGCGCAAGTTGATTGCCGCCTACAAATTGCCGGGCGCACCTGCCAGGCAGGCCGCTTGCGCGCTGGATAGCGACGATGATTGCAATGCGGCCGTGGTCAACAACGGGGTGATTTCATTTGCCGAAGGCTTGTCGGCGTTGAATCGCGAATACGTACGCAAAAGCTATCTGCTGGCCAGCAGTTATGTGAGCGATGTGCTGAAGGTCCAGCGGGGCAGCGAGGCGTGGTACGAGGAATTTATCAAGGTGATGGTCAGCCTGGGGTGGCTGCCGCTGCGCAGTCGCTTTGAACGGGTCTCGCGTGCGGGCAATGGCCTGACGGTGCAACTGGCGGCGCTGAATATCATCGCCTCGATGCTGACGTCGACGGCGCTGTTCGGGCCACTGCTTAGCGCCTTGCCCAAGCTGGCCGCCGATGCGCTGGATGCATTGAAGCGTCAGCCAGCGTCTTTCGAGCTGTTCAAGCGCAATTGCGCGGTGCATGAGGGCGGCGATTTCGGCCTGGCCTCCTGCGCTGAAACAGACGGCGAGTTGATCATGGTGCTGGTGACCTACAGCACCCATGGTGTGGATAAACAGGTGGGCCTGCCCTTCCTGGAGTGGGATAGCTCCTCGTTCGAGGCCTTCAGCGGGCAGACTTGCCTGGTGCTCAATACCTCTATGGTCAACGAGAAAACCATCCAACTGATGCGCGAAAGCGCCGGTGACAAAGTGGAAATGGCTATCGCCAAATACCGGATCTAGGGCACCAGGTAGCCGCGTACCCCGGTAAAAATGATTTGCGCGGCCAGGGCGCAGACGAACAGGCCCATCAACCGGCTGACAATCTGCAAGCCCTGGTCGCCGAGAATGCGTTCGATACGGTTGGACAGGTACAGCACCACGCCCACCGTCAGGCTGGCCAGGGCAATACTGAGGATGGCGGTAAGCTTGTCGTCCCAGTGTGGTTGGCTGACGCCCATCACCAGCAAGGCGCCGATGGTGCCGGGGCCGACGGTGAGAGGGATGGTCAGCGGCACGATGGTCACGTCCTGCTGCACGTTGTCGGTCTGCACCGCCGACTTGCCCTGGGCCATGCCCAGGGCGGAGATAAACAACACACTGCCGGCGCCGATACGGAACGCGTCGACGGTAATGCCGAACACACTGAAAATCACCCGGCCAAACAGGTAGAGCAGCACGCTCGATACCAGGGTGGCCAGTGCAACTTTCCACGCCAGGCGCCGACGCTCCTTGCTGGAGTAGCCACGGGTCAGGCTGATAAAGCAGGACAGCACAAAGAACGGGCTGTAGAGCACCAGCATCTTCAGGTAAACGCTGAATAACACATGGAGCATGGGGGCGGCTCGCGGGCGGGGAAAGTGTGGAGGAGTCTATCC
>JAEHOL010000023.1:0-25912 GCA_016432905.1 Hoplolaimus galeatus
GAATAAGGGGGACTTATGGAACAATCACTTTTGCTAGAGATCTTATCTATATATGAGAGGTCAGAGAGGCCGATTGCCCGATATGATGGAAAGAACAGGGGGCGGGAGGGGCGGATGGCAATGGCCAGCGGCTATCGACGGAACCCAAGCAAATCATTCGTGCCGACGACAACGACAGCGAATATGACTGCTTTTCCAACCCTGCTTGAGTGGGTCCCGGTCGAGGACTGCGTCTGTCCGGACCCATCGTCTCGCTGCATGAGACCCGCGCCGTACACCAAACCCATTGAGTGCGTCGCCATTTCGGTGAAAAATTTCACCGACCATCTCATCAACGGAGAGACATTGTGCACCGACAACAGCGACATGTGCAGCATTGCTTTCGCAACTGCAGCGAAAAATTTCACTCAGCTTTTTGAGTGTGCTGTGGGCAAAGGAGATGCGCGCGATGCTACGGTGCTCTTTCTTCTGTTCATCATGCTGTTCATACAGGTGGGCAATTTTCAAAAAACAAAAAACAAACTGACCTTTCGCAAAAAAAAGATTTTGGTCGGCTTTGCTGTTCTGCTGATTCAGCGGCAACAGGGGCTTCGCCGCCACATTCCATTGCGTACTTTCGGGACCGTTCGCGGCGGGAGAACAGGTGCCTTTCAGTCTTTTTTTCGTTCCCGACTAATTTTTTATAGTGCACCGTCCAATCGGAGGGACGCCATCTCCGCTGGCCATCAGCTCCGCTTTCCGCTCAACTGTGAGTGGCGGGGGGGGGCTACCATATCCCAAACCTAATTCACTCATCCCCCTCCCAGACATCCGATGAGCGCCCATCGACCACCAGCGGCAACACCACTCATGATGCTCCGCGCTCTAGCGCCGACGAGATCGAAGTGGTGAGTGGGAAAATGCGGGGACATTGGAAGAGGAAAGTACAGCACCATAGTTGTTTAGGCGGTGGAAGCGGAAGAGGAGCACAAATGCTGAGCGAGCAGTGAATGAGGGAGAATGAAGGAGCAAGTTGCGCTTGGGAATCTTTGATGATTATATTAAAATGACAATTCATTCTTTTTAATCGATCGAAAACTGATTTTTAATTTTAATGGTTACATTTTTTTGGTTTGTGTTCATTATTCATCAGTCTCCTATGGCAGCGGCATGATTGCGGTAGCTGTCGGGCGGTGAATCAATGGGGATTGATATCGGCATTCTTCGGAAAGAAAAATTCTGAAATGGAAAAAAAGGGTTTTGGGACGGATATTTATAGTCGCTTTCTTACCGCGCATGAGCAACCATATAAGCGCAAGGTAAAACATGTATTGGTACCAACCGCCCGTAAAATTTTGCACGGCATTGAAGTGCTGCTAAAATAATTATAAGAACATTCCGCAATGACGCTTACATGAACAATGCGTCCCCTGCGTGCGGCCAAAATGCGTCTTCGGCGGTTAAAAAGAGGCAGCAACATGGCATCGCGGTCAATTGGCATTTTTTCACCACACAAATTTTACGACCTAAAACGACCAAAAAAAAACGAGTGGTTGAGCTGGAATGGCAGCGAGTGCACTTTGACAGTATTTTTATAAGAGGAAGGACTTCACACCACACCGACCCAAGCCAAGCCATACCTCTTGTTCGCTTGTTTGTTTGCTCCCCAGCGTGAGCCTAAGAAGGAATTGGGTCAACCGAGAGAGGGACCTTCTCGCTCCCCGCTCCGACCGTCCTCCTTCTCGACCCCGGCATGACAAGGAAAATAAATAACGGTTGATGTAAAGTAGATGGGTATAAAAGCAGATAGAAACGCATGGTTTCCACCTAGCCACCGATTTTATTCATTCATTAAAAAAATGGCCATCAACATAAATGACAAAAAAGCGCTTATGGAAAAAATTTTACCGGCAGTTGAAATCAGTCATACTGTCAGCGGCATTACCATTACCAGTGACCGTCTGACCATTCCGAGATCCCTACCATTTGACATTGCCGGCAAGTGTCGTGAATGTAAGGCAACTGAGACGGAGACCGAATGGTGCATCGCTAAAGAGGGGGTGACTATATGGTGCACTCGCTTTAAAAGCAATCCACGTTTTGTGCCATTTGACTTTGTTTACGACTTGCCCGGCCATACCTTCTTCAAGATTCGAAACAAGGGGCGCGTTTTCAACGTTGAATGTGGCGTACCGCCAGAACAAATTGTTTGTGCACCACCTCCGTCAGCGCCGCTTTTTACACTTGACATACCGAATCCACCACCTCAGCCACCGCCTCAAAAGGAAAATATGCGGCTTCCTGCTGTCCCTGAGCAAGATGAATCGGACAAGGTGCAACACTCGGGGGGCGATGCCGCCGACTTTTTTGAGGCGCTTAATGTTGCCACCTCCTTCATGGAGGCTGAAGAGGAGAGTGCTGCTCGCGCGCTCAATACGCACCAGTCGACAACGGACATCACAATGAATGAGCAGAGGTCGGAACCATCGACTACAGAACCGCAACACCAAGCCAGCGCTTCCGAATTTTTTGAAGCACTTTCAGTCGCGACAATGCTTATGGATGCTTCCGCCCCACCAGCTCCCAGTCCCCAGGCTTTAGTCACCTCAGATCAAGCAATGGCTGGAAAGGACGGATCAAAGGAGAGTTTGCAAAACGCCAACCCTGCCTCACCTCAATCTGCTTCATTGTCCCCAGTTCATTCTTTTTCCACACTTTCTGTTGCTGAGAAGCCAAAAGGAGAGGCGCAAAACATTAGAAAGGCAAAGAACGAGCGTGATTTGGCGGAGGAATTTATGGAAAGCGTCTCTGCGGCAACGCATTTTGTCGAAACGGACCAGCAAGGCGAAGCCAATGCTGCAATTGACACTTTGGAAAAGAAAACATAAACACGATCACTATTTAAATAAACAATCACAATGTAATTTTCAATTCATATCCAAATAGCTATCGATATGCTTTCAACCCAATCTTTCTCTGATAAAGAACTAAAGTTTAAAATGCCATTCGGGATGATAATTTCGGGGCCGTCAAGTAGCGGCAAGAGCACACTATTATTTAAACTTATTGATGAAGCACATGAGCTAATAACACCCCCTCCTGCTTCCATCTTGTATTGCTTCGGCGAAATGTCATCCATGGTGCCTCGGTTACAAAAGTCCGGAGTAAATGTATACGCGGGTGTTCCGCCTCAAGAGCTCATTGCGCGACTCCCGAAGCCTCTTTTTCTCATCCTTGATGATCTACTGCTCTCCATAGACGAGCATTACCTTAGTGCACTGTTCACCAAAAAGTCTCACCATCAGAATTTTGCGGTCTGCTTTGTCACGCAGAATTTGTTTGAGCGCAAGATCAAGGTTGCGCGCCAGAACGCACAGTATCTGATCTTAATGCGGGCTCCAAATTCGGCACTGTCAATCCGTAACATAGGAGTTCAGCTTTTCCCCAAAAAATTGGACTACTTCTTGGACGCATACCGAATAGCGACAAGTATTCCGTACGGATACCTGCTGATCGATATGCATGCTGCTTCTGATCCATTGTTGCGCCTTCGCGGCGGCATATTTAAGGAGGACGCGGAAGCTGGCGAAAAGACAATTTTCATTCCAAACAATGGGATCTCCTAAACGAAAAGAATCAAGTGCACAGATAAGTCAACTTGTGAGGGACAATATACAATTTCTTAGCGCTTTGGCGCGAACACGATCGGACAGAAAGCGACGCCGTCTTTTGAAGCATGCTGGCGCGGATCAGCTGCTGACACTTGTAGAAATCTGTCTTAACATACTTTGCGCCCGCTTTCGTTTGACGACACGGCAGCGCAAGCGGCTGATACCCTATGCCGATTTTGTGCGCCGTCTTGCTCGCCGCCGGACTGAGATGGGTGCTCGAAAGCTACTGGTTCAAAGGGGTAGCGGCATTGGCGGACTTTTTGCAGCTCTAATTACACCGATTCTCATTGATCTGGCGCGATCGGCTATAAAATCCTCTTAGCGCTGCCCTCCACGTTCATTCATTCATTCTTCACCTATAAAATTATGGCATCCAAGTTTGTGTTGGTTCCGGACGTGATCTACCGTGGCTTGACCAGCACCGACACAGGGAACACAAATCTAGACTTTGCAAAGAGGGAAATGGAACGAGCCAAGCGTCAAAGAGAAAACTCCTCCGCAAAAAATATTCATTACAATCAAGAGCTGGCTCGCTACCTACATATGAGGGAGGAGCATGCCGAGCGACCGACAAAGGTGGAATTTACCAAGGGTATGAGGGCACTGGTAAGACGAGCGGATGATAGTGAAGATGAAGATGAGGTGGTTATAGAGTTCAATTCGGATAGACCGCCAAGACATGCTCAGGGTATGCGCCGCAGACAGCAGCAAATTCCGGCGCAAGCCTCACGCCAACAAGCACCACCAAGTCCACCTCCTCCACCTTTCCCGCCTCACCCACCAAGTCCTCCTCCGCCTTTTCGATCTCCAGTTCGACCACTTCGTCGACCAGTGCAACGTCCGTTGAGAGGAAGAAAGCGGAAAATGGCCGAGGATGCAATAACGGAAGAGGACGAATTAGGGACAAAGCGAAGAATAGTGGCTCTGGATCAGCTGCCTGTAGTGTCTCAACGGCAGCCCCCATCTGCGGCGGCAGCAGCTGCAGCACGCGCAAGACATAGAAAACAATTTAAGGGAAAGATAATTAAAGCGCCTGAATCGGTGCTTGAGCAACAAGGAAGAAAGAGGAAAATGGTAGAGGATCCAATAACGGAAGAGGGCGAATTAGGAACAAAGAGAAGAATGGTGGAGCTGGATCAGCTTCCTGCACATTATCAACAGTCATCCACAGCAGCAGCGCGCACAAGACACAGAAAACAATATAAAGGGAAAACAGTTAAAACGGCTGACTCGTTTCTTGAACAACAAGATCCATTTGCTCCTGAACCGGATCCAGATGCACTAATTGAAGCAGCAAATGCTCCCATTCCCGACTCTGATGATGACGATGATGCCGAAACGCTGGCCAGCTTACGCCATGGAAGAAGAGTCCGCCGCCCTCTCGTGCTACGAGAAGGCAAACAACCACCCCGACCAACAGAGCGCCAAGTTGTGAAACGGAAGCATGAGCCAACTTCGGCACCAAGCGCGAAGACGTCTCGGATCGCTCCTCCTAAACACAGTGACAGCGATGGTGAGCGAATCGAGCGTATATACAAGCAGATGAATGTGGGCGCTCCGAGATTTGGGGTCAAAGAGGACATCATTTTGAATGATCAGGGTCAACCCTTTAAAAGAAGCAGTGTCCGGCGCTCGCTACAGCATATAATCCGACAAAGAGCCGGACAGGTAAGCATTCACGCTCGTGGACCACCGGGGACAAGAGTGCTGGAAAATCGACTCAAAAAGGACGCCTTTATGTATTCATGGACACGGCCAACGAAACAGCAGCAAGGAAAGGGCTTCCGACCTCAAAAATGGATATAGATACAACGAAGATTAAAGAGACACTGGATCGCCTTTACAATGATCCTTCATCATCTGCTGCATTTGCAGGTGTCGATCGGTTATGGGAGTCAGCAAAAAAAGAGCTGGGCTCAAAAATACGCAAAAAAGATGTGATAGAGTACCTACAAGGACACCGCACTTACACTCTCATGCGACCGCGGCGTGTGCACTTTCCGCGTGCAAAAACAACAGCGTCCGGTTTTATGACTGATGTTCAAATGGATCTGGCGGATTTCCAAAAGCTGGCTCGAAACAATAGAGGGCATCGTTATCTGTTGCTCGCCATTGATGTACTCTCCAAGCGTGTGTTTGTTGCGCCATTGCGTTCAAAGAAAGCTGAAGAGGTTGCGGCTGGATTCCGTCAGCTTTTTGAACAAATGCCAATGGTGCCGCATAGAGTGTTTACTGACAAGGGCACAGAATTCAAGAATGCAGCGATTAAAACTCTGTTCAAGGAGCACGACGTTGAGAAGTACGAGCCCTCGCACTCATCCGTCAAGGCTGCAGTGGCTGAGCGAGCAATAAGGCAGCTTAAACAGCGCCTCTACAGATACTTTGCCGAAAAGCAGACACTGAATTGGATTGATGTGGTACAGAAAATTGTGGATGGAATTAACCATTCACGCAGCAGAACCCATGGAATGCGACCGATTGATATAAATTTTAAGAATTCTCAAAAAGTGTGGAGGCAGCTTTATGGGGAAGAAATACATGCCTCACTATTCTCCAAGAGGAAACCGCTCAAAAAGCCTCGTTTCACGGCTGGACAGACTGTGCGGATGAGCCGAGAGAAGGGGCAATTCGAAAAGGGTTACATCCCCAATTACGGGGACGAAATACTAGAGGTAGACAAAGTGAAGAGTCACATGCGCCCAATCAGGTATAAGCTGCGCGATGAGAAGGGAGAAAAATTCAAGGGATTCTTCTATGGCGAGGAGCTCGCTCCTGTGCGCCGCGATGCCGACACCACGTACCGCATTGAGCATGTGTTTCGGAAGAGAAGACGTACTGATGGGACAATGGAGATGCTGGTCAAGTTCATCGGATATCCTGAACGCCATTGGATCACAGAGAGCGATCTTGCTGTATAAAACCGATTTTATTGTTGTTTTTATTTCACTTCATCTTTTATGTTGTACATTTATAGAAAAATAAAGAAATAATGTCCAATACCTTCTTCGTGCACCTACCTAGCAATTCGCCAGATTATGCGGACAATGCACCGAACAAATTTCGGGTCCGACTGCCAAAGGCGCTCACCTTTAATGGGACCTGGGTTTGCGGATTGCATAGCATAAATTTTGCCTATTCATGGCCATCAACAATTGGCACACAGGATGACCAGTGGATCATTGTACACTTTACGGACAATGACAGCCAGGAAAGGTCCATTCGTGTTCCCGTGCCAAAAGGCTCACACCAGACTGTGGAAAGATTGCGCGACTTTATTGCGGCAGCTCTCACACACCAAAGCGCAACATTAGAAACATTCAGTAAAAGCGGCTACAATACTATAGAGCCACCTCGAAGCAGAGCGAAACGCAATGCATCTGCACAAGCTCATTCTCCTCCCAGAGCTGAAGCCCGTTCCCCACCAAATGTACATCAAAGTACACCATCTACAGCTCCAGTATCGCCTATTCATACTGCAGCAAAAAGATCCAAACTGGATGAGACGCGACGGCGGAAAAATCTGTAGTCAGGAAAAAGGAAGGATCATTGATAAACCTGTTCAATCATCCAATTCTCCACAAATCAGGTGTTATATCAAGGGAGTGCTATAAGTCCACCGCATAAACAGCCCTCTACAGTAGTAAAAACACCCGTAGAAGAAGTGATAACAAAGCCGATCACTGAGGCAAAGACCAAAACAACAAGCGCACTCTCTGCCGCAAAATCTAATGTAACAAAGACAGAGGTAGTGAAGGCGTTAAGCCCCAGACTCATAAGGGTTCCCCGCCACGTTGGAAGGCTACGCGTGAGAGTGGAGCGCAGACTGCAACCGATACGCCACTACTTACCTTAAAAATCGTCGATCGCTTCACTACCTCGCTCTAAGCTGGCTAGAACCAGCGGAGAGGTGGTGACAACAATAACTACAACGACAATGAGAAATCCGGCAAGGAAGATGTGATAACGAAAATGCTTAGAGAAATTCCCTCCGATGGTGAACAGTCTTGTGCCGAAAAGTTTCTCAGTCTTTTATTTGGTGATGCTGATGCAGACAAGGAATGGCGGGACAATGCTGACCTGTTGCAGATGAAACGTATTCTTGAATCTGTACAGCTTCAGTATCATCCAGAATTTCAACGTTTCATGGCAGTGTTCAATGACCCACGGTTGACTTACCTATATTATCACCCCAGCTCGGTTATGTGCTCGGCTTTGAGAATGCACAACGTGTGAAAAACAATGAGGATGCCAAGTACGGTTGTGATTTGCAAGTACGGTTGTGGCAAGTACGGTTGTGATTTGCAAGTACGGTTGTGTTTTACTCCAGCTTTGCCGTTTACGCACGCGGCCTTACTGAAAACATGATCATCGGTAACGCGTTCGACAGCCTGCTTCGTGTTGTGTGAGTGAATGATACCAAGCCAGGGGAATATACTGAAAAAATTTATGACAGAGTAATTTATGCACATGTTTTACCGAAAGATGTCAATGAGATCGAGATTGAGTTGCGCACAATGTCCGATGCTCCCGTTAGCCTTCGGTGCAGAGTAATCAATTTCTAAATCTCTATAAATAGTGAACACCATTTTTTTATTTGTGCATTTCCCCATATAATTAATACACGATAAACAATGGTTCATGTTGTTTTTGATCCATCCGGCGTCGGATTTGATCTGTATTTCGCTGTTCGGTAAAAAGGCGAAGGTGTCGGTGCGGTTGTCGATGAAGTTCTTGCATACAGCGTGTTCAAAGGTACTTCACCATTCCAGAGGGGATACGGTAGCGTGCAAGGAGGAGTCAATTACGAGTGTGGTCGATTTTTTGACCACCCCACCCACAAATTTAGCCGTTTCATCCTCCAAGGTATATGAGATTCTCACCAGCAATCCGTTGACCGACACACTTTACCAAGTCAAGATCTTTAGCAGCCAAAAATACATTGATTTGACAAAATGCTACATGTTTATGGAGTGTCGGATTCGCAACGGTGCTTTAGTCAACATGACAGCTGCAGATCAAGTCTCTCCAATCCATCTCATTGGTCACAAATTTATGAACAAAATGAAAATTGCAATAAACTGGAGGGAAGTATTCAATGCAAATTCGCTGAAGGCATACAAAACTTACTTGTCACATGAGCTATCATACTCCTTGGAAGCTAAGTTCTCTCATTTAAATGCTGCAGGGTATTACCGGCAAGATCAGGCTACGACTTGTCACATGAGCTATCATATTCCTTGGAAGCTAAGTTCTCTCATTTAAATGCTGCAGGGTATTACCGGCAAGATCAGGCTACGCTGAAGAACCGCGAGTCTTACGGCGTGAAAATCCGTCAGGGTCTTTTCCTCAATAGCAAAACAGCTCATTTCATTGCCAAAATTGACGCAGATTTGTTCAGTCAGCCCCAATATTTGATCAATCACTGTGAGATTGATATCACCATACAGCCGACTAAGAGAAATTTCTTGTTGATAAACAATATGGCTGACCCCCAGCTTCGCTATGTGTTTGAGATAACCGGGCTGAAGCTTTATGTCAAGAAGTTAAGTCTAATGGATGGCTTGGCATTGGAGCTAGCCAGAAAGCTAGAGGTTAAGCCTGCGAGATATGCGATCCGCAAGACAATGATGAAAGCGCTGTTTGTCAGCCAGGGGCGCTATGAATTCAACGCCAACCTTTTTTCGGATCAGATACCGAGACGTATCACGCTTGGACTGGTGGCCAACGCTGACTATGTTGGCAATGTGAAACGAAGCCCGTTCAACTTTAAACCTTTTAATGTTCGCGAAATCAGCATCCAGGCCAACGGACGTTCCTATCCCCAGGCGCCATACGATCTTGACGCCGCCCATTGGAATGCTGTGCGCGCATTCAATGACATGAACGAAGCGGCTGGCTTTGCAAACACTACACACGGCAACGGAATCACCTTAGATCAGTTTAATACGACTCATTGCATTTACATATTTAATATGACAAATAGTGGGGAAGATCATGGCGGTCTTTTTGACTTGATCAAGAAGGGAAGCACAGCGGTCAGTATTAAATTTCGGCAACCAGTCCCGGATGGAGGCCTTATGCTGATTGTGATGAGCGAGAGCGACGGACTGATTTTGGTTGATAAAAACCGAGAAATTTCTTCAGATACGACCATTTGATCATTCATTTGTTTTTTTAACATGTATCCAGATAAAATATTCCTTGCTTTTTTGCTAATACAATTCTTTGCACCAATGGCCGCCGGCATGGAGCAGGAATTGCCGCATTACTCTGAGTATCTGCGTCTTCGGAGCAACCTTTCTTCTCAGCAGCCAAGTTTAGCTTCATCTACAACTGAGATGTCTACGCCGCCATCTAAACACGTCCGAGAAGACAGCCCTGTAAGATCACTACCCGCGGAAAAAGTCATTTCGGAAGCCTCGCCTATGTTCTTCCCGCCCATACCACTTTGCAAAGAGCTGCCGAGCAATGCGGGTTTTTCGGCACAGCTCTTTTGCTGGGTTATGATCGCATTATTCGCGTCAAGCTTGCTCAGTCTAATCATTTATCAGATTCGCTCAATTTATTGGCTAAAATTAAAATTGGACGAACAAAAAAATAAAAAGCCAAGCAAGCGCTTTGATCCTCTTGATTTGTCGCCCAAAGATGAACAGCAGCCAAATTTCTCGAATCTTGGCTTCATCTAATTTGACGAGCCGCATATTTCAAGGATGTTTTCCCCGGGATCGACTCCCAGATCCTCGCTCGCTACATTATCCGGCGGCTTTGATTGTTAACTTGGACAATCACTTACAGCAGGGCTCTCACTGGGTAGCAATTTACGCGAGAAGAGGCGAAGCCATCTACTTTGATAGTCTAGCATTGCCAATTCATCCTACAATCAGTAATTCATTCCTATGCTTCTTTACTAATTTAACAAAGAATAGCCGACCGTTTCAAAATCCTATACAAGACACTTGCGCCCATTTTTGCATTTGCTTTATTTATTTCATGTCCCTTGGCCAATCATTCGATAAATTTCTGCATCTTATCAATTCCAACAATGATCCAGATATGTTTGTAAAATTTTTTGTCAACAAATTGATTAAAATGTGAGATAAATTTTTGTTTTTGCACATTGGTCATTCGGAAGGGGTCGGGGTGGGCGGAGTAGGCGCCAATTATTGCGCAATTTTATGGATTAGGAAAGGGAGGTGCATGCGATGGAAGAGAGGCGGAGAGTGAGCTGTTGTTTTTCATAACCATTCTTACAAAGAGTATGTAGCAACTGGATGCTCTTACTCTCTCGAGCTATCCAAAACGGCAGACCGTTTTTTTTATTTGCATTTGTTGTCTTTTTTTTTTTGTTCAGATTTAAAAATGTTTACTCATGCTGAATTAGTGGATAAGATTGAACAAGCTCTGGGAGATCATGCACTCACTCAAGACCGTGCCTACGGGATTGTCGACTACCTGTACGGGACGACACGCAGCTACGCGGAGTTCCACGCAGTGGTGATGCACTGGGCGAAGACAATCGCGGCCAACTCTCATCTTCGCTATCTGATTTTCTCTGACGATCTAAACGTTGTGACGCTTTTTGATCATACCGCAGACCAGGAATGATACTGATTCGTTTGTGCCATTTTTTTTTGTAAATTCATAAAATTCTCTTAACGAATGGCTGGAAATGGTGGTGTTTAGAGTATGCTCTAATGGATAGGAACTAGCTCAGCAGGTGGGATATTGATGGGAAGGGCGACAGCGACCGACGGCCAGACACTGGGGGGGGGGCTGTTGTTTGCTCTCAAGTTGTCGCTGACCTCCATTCTCGACCATTGAAGGAACATTGATGCATTGGTGAAAAATGACATTTCTCCAGCTGGTCACTTCGCCCCCGTGACGTATCGCCCACTTTCTGTAATTCATTGACCCCAGCTTCAACGTCGGCGAACTGATGTTGAACTCTCCCAGACACTTGTTGCACTCTTTGACGGTCCGAACTGCCGTCGTCGGCCATACTTGTCCTCTCCGCGCTTGCCCCAGTTGTCTTCGACAAACATTCCACAGTCCTTATATAAAAGGGTTAATGTAATTTTCTTCCATTTTTCGAGTAAAACAAAATGGACAATAAACAAAGCGTATCAAAACGCGGTCTTTTCATTGAAAACCTTTTGGATATTCCTCCCCCAAAAATTCATCGACCTTGTAATCCACATCGATTCTCAATTGCACATTTATTGGGATTGTCAGGGCCGGCGCAGAGTGGGTCAGGCACTCCAGTGAGTAAAAACAGAAACGAAAAAGCAGGAAAAGACTATGTCAAACGAATCGGTGGCAATGTCGAGCATGTGCCAAAGTTCCAATTTGTGAAGATAAAATCTCGTTTTGTGATTGAAGGCCTTCCGGACGATCCCGAGGCTTTAATTGCGGGAATCTTTCAAGAGTGCATGGATGAGGCCATTGAATACAGTCGGGACCACAAAATAGAGCCTGACCACCTTGGATGTATAATCAGTTCGCCGTTGCTGGATTGCGACATTCCGATTCCAGTTCGCCGCCTCACACCAGATACTGTGAACACCATACTTAATCGCTTTTTAGGTAAACGATGCTAACCTTTTTTTTTGCGCTAGATTTTCATTATTCAGATGTTGCGCAAAGTAAAAAGGAGCAGGGAGTCAATATTTATGGGGAACCCTTTACGGTAGAAGTAACCACAATCAGACGCGACGGGCTCCCGCAAAGAGAGCTGAAAGGGGCCGGCAAAAGCCGCAAGTTGCCGCCCCGCTTTGTGATTGAGGGCGCGGGGGTTCCCGACAATTTTGATGTATTGCTTAAAGAAATATTTCGCAATTGCCTGAACGAGGCTATCAAATATAGCAAAGAAAATGATGTGGAGCCTGAGTATCTAGAATTTTTGATCAGCTCGTCGGCGCTTTATTCTGACATTCGAATTCCAATTTGCGAGTTCACAGACAATACTTTAAACGAAGTGCTTCTTCAGTTTTCAGGTACAAAAAAAATCAAAAATAGCATTTATCTATTTGGTATGATTCAGTTCTTTTGCTTGGCGACCTTAGAAAGGGAGCTGATTTTTGGAGAGAAGATTTTATTATAGAGATAAAAGCATTCAACTCTGATGAGTTCGCAGAAAAAGAGCTAAAAGGCGGCGCTAATAAACGAAAGATAGCGCCTGTCCACCATCGCATCCATGCTCAATGTCTGATAAAGGTGCATTTTCTCATAATTTTTGATCGTTTCAATATCTCCAAAAAGTTTAGATTAAAAACCCTGATGAGCGTAACTATTGTCTGTTCTATGCGCTATGCGCGACACTGACACGCAACATTGGAGGGCTGAATCGATATCAATTTCACAATTTCTTGCATAGCAAAGAAGGGCAGAGAGGTCGACTACAGAGTGAAGCGCTCAAGCTGATGGAAGCGGTGGGGGCGCCAGCTAATCAGTCGGAGTATGATTGTAAAATTTGGGTGCCGCTAGCAGTGGACTTTTGGAATAAAGAGTTCTCGGGCCAGTTCCGTTTCAAATGTTTTGTCTTTGGACCGCTGGGTCACTATAAGCCGCTGTTCAAATATGGTCCAGAGGAGTTTGATGTGCCAATCATACTCTACTTTGCCGACGGTCACTTTGACGGGGTGCAAAAGCAAGGAAACTTGTTTGGCCGTCCTTACTGTTTCTCCTGCGAGACAACATACCATACAGGAGCGGATCACATCAAGAGTTGCAAAGCCCGATGCATCAAATGTTCCCGCGTCGGTCCAACGTTCCCATGCAAAACCATCCCGAGCGAGCGGAAGCATTGCGCAGCGTGTAGTAAAATATTCTACAACAATGACTGCTACTGTCACCATCTTCGCTCAAATTTTTGTGCGAGGAGCAAACAATGCACACGATGTGGGATAATTTACGATCTGCACGACAACAGCCGAGACGGAAGGCGCGGTCATAATTGTCAGGAAAAGTGGTGCAATGTCTGCGAGAGCTATCACGACCCGAAACGCGGTTGTTACATTCTACCGATTGAACCAAGCTTAAAGCATACCATGAAGAAATGGCGTCTCGTGGCTTTAGATATGGAAACAATGCAACATGAAGTCGCAGATGAGTTGACACCCGATAAACGCAAACACCAGCCAAATTTCATCGCAGCGCAAGTTGCTTGTCCCGACTGCATTGAAAATGGAGAATGGAAGAAAAGCCTTAAAGACGATTACATCTGCCAAGTTTGCGGTCCTACGCGAACAATAACATTCGGTCACAGGGCGTACACCGAAACTCAGACCGACAGGCACGTCGTCACACGGCATCCGCTTGTCGAATTCATCAAATGGTTGCTCTATGGGCTCCCGTTAATGCATGAAACCGTGGCAATTTCTCATTATGGGGGAAGATTCGATATGATTTTATGCTTCAAAGAGCTTTACATGGAAGGACTCAATCCGAAACTGATCCGAAAAGGCAATCGGCTAATGGAGATGGAGGTAAAGAAGAGAGCCGGCATAAATCCAAAAGTGACATTCCGCGATTCTTGGAACCTCATTCCCGCGCCGCTCGCTTCTCTCGTCCCAATGTTTGCGCTTGAGGTGGAAGACAAGGGCTATTTTCCCCATCGAGCCAATCGGCCAGAGAATTATGGGCGCTTTGTTTACCCAAGCAAGGAGGACTATTTTGCGGGAGGGATGCTTGCGGAGAAGAGAAAGGCATTTGACCAATGGTATGAGGAACATGGGCGCGAACCTTTTCTGCTGGACGAGGCTTTGGCGGCTTACTGTACAAACGACGTGGAAATTTTGATGGCCGGGCTTGTCGCATTTCGCACAGAGTTTCTCCAAATGACGAAGCGAGAGGCAGATGCGAATGGAAAGGCCAATCGGGCATCATACTTGAAGACGCCGCATGCAGGCATCGATCCGGTTCGCGACTGCATCACCATTGCGAGTGCTTGTATGAAGCATTTTCGAACCAACCATTTGCGAGATGAGCATATGGCTATTGTACCAGAAAATGGATATGACAGCGCAGGCGCTACACAGAGCAAGCTGGCGTTTGCATTCATGGAATGGTATGAAGAGAAGTATGGCGTAAAGATTCAGCAAGCGCATTCTGAAGAGGGAGAGCGTCGGGTGGGAAGATATCAGCTTGACGGATGGATAGAGGAGCAACAAAAAGGGATTGAAGTCCATGGATGTGTCTGGTGAGTGCTATTTTTTATCCATTTTTGTATATTGGAAATTTTTTAATCTAGGCACGCCTGCCCAAAATGTTACCCAGACGAAACTACAATGATGCCCAGCGGCAAGACAGCTGGATGTATTCGTGAAGCACACAAGAGACGCTTGAAAGCAATCCGAAAAGATATCCCCGACATTGAAGAGTACTGGGAGTGTCAAATTCATGAGATGATGGAAAATGACGAGTGTTTGAAGAAAAAATATGAAGAGTACAGCATGGATGATTCGGGACCAATCAATGTCCGCGCCGCATTTATGGGCGGTCGGACCGGACCCCTGAAGCTATTTCATCAGGCGGCAGCGGACCAAGAGATTAGCTACTTTGACATTACCAGCCTGTACCCGTACATCAACATTGTTACCGAATATCCAGTTGGCCACCCTAAGATCCATATCCTGTATGAGAATGTGGACTGGCGGCGGCCAGAGGATAACCCCTACCGCCTCGCTCTGATCAAAGCATTCATCGTGCCGCCGCGGATAATTGACGTACCTGTCTTGCCTGTCAAAGTGGGGGAGCGGCTGCTGTTTCCTAGCTGCATGGCCTGCTGCCGCAAATATCCTAATGGCGGCGTAAAAGAGAACTACGGTTGCCGACATTCGGACATTGAGCGCGGATGGATTACGACCAGTACTTCAATTGAATTGAATGAAGCGCTGGAGGAAGGATACCGAGTGAGCTATGTGCTTAGAGTGCTTGAGTATGAGCGAGGCGACAGCAACCTCTTTGGGCCGTATATGTCCGAATTTCTAGCAGGAAAGATACATGCTTCGGGATTTGACGACTCTATTTGCGGCGACAGCAAAGCGGAAGATAAATTTATCAGTGAGTGTGCCGATTTCTTTAACATCAGAATTGACCGACGCCAAATGGCTCTAAATAAAGGCAAGCGAGCGTTGGCCAAACTGGCAGTGAACAACCTTTGGGGAAGGTACCGCAAAGCAAGATGTTTTTTTTGTGCTAACAAAGGAAGCTTTCAGGTTTTCATTGAAAAACTATGGACTCTCCAAGTCTCACATCACCGATGACCCTGCGGAACTTGGCGAATACTTAGATAACAGAACAATAGAAGTGACCGCCATCGATGAACTGACCCCCGAGAGCATCTTGATCAGTTACATTCAGCGCAATGAATGGGTTGATGAGCACAGCTGCTCCAATGTCCTGACCTCGCTTTGGACTACTTCAGCCGCGCGTCTGCATTTGCTTCATGCAATGCAGGTGGTGTCAAGAACACCCGGCTGCCAATTACTTTACACAGGTAAAACGTTTACAATATTGAAATATCCACAATTATTATAATTTAGATACTGATTCAATCATATTTGTTCATCCGAAAAACAATTGCCCGCTGAAAACTGGTCTGCATTTGGGAGAGTTCACAAATGAATACCCCAAGGTATGTAACAACCACTTGAATGGAATGTCTATTTTTTCTTTAGCACGAAATTATCGAGTTTACTAGCGGCGGTGCAAAGCAATATGGATTAAAGATGCGCCGAAAGGACGGAACAACGCCTGATGGCGAGTTTGTTTACGTGTTGAAACTTCGCGGCATTACGCTGAGCTATGATGTGATGGAAAATCAGGGGCTCCATTATGAGACATTTAAGGAGCGCGTTCTGCGCTATGCCCAGACAGGAGAATCAGACCCCATTCACATTGTTTACCCAAATTTTCTCCGCCCTTCAGTTAAGCATGGCCGCATATTGTCTTCTCCATTCCGCAAACTTTATAAGCCATATGTAGGCAAAGGGATTGTCCGCCCCAGCGATTTCGTTGTATTGCCATTTGGGCACACTTATATCAAAACCGAATTTTAACATTTGCGTTTTTTATTGCATGTAATAAAATGAGAAGACAACTTTTTAGAAAAAATAACAAGTGGAAGACATCATTTTTGTGGGGAAAATGGTAAAATTATCAATTAGAAGATACAATTTCAATAAAATTAGTTGAAATGTGACAAAAATAAATAAATCGTGCACTGAGTACATCTACCAATTGAATGCGGGCGATGAAATCTGACTGCATTCTGCGCGTGCATCATCCCTTTGATCGCGCACTTCAGCATCATCTTCCGCAAATGTCAAATGCTCCGAAACATTATCCGACGAATTTTCGTCATCGTTGTTGCAATTGACATTATCAGAAGGGTTTTTCCTAATCTCAGTGAATAAGCTCCCCAGCCATAACGGCGGCCGATCAGCGACAAGTGTACAAAGCTCCAATGGAAAGTAGCGATTCTCTTGACCCGTAGGAAAGTGCTCCACAGCACAGTGTAGGAAAGGATGTCGCAGAAGTATGTTGTGGCGACATAAATAGAAGCCAGGCAAAGTCACATTGTACGGTCGGCGTAAGCGCCCAAAAGCCAATATTTCATTAGCGCCTCGATCACTTAGTCCTCCAAAAGTGAACCGCTTCAGAAAGCCATTTCTGTCCCGATATGTCGTTTCAATCTGGCGCCCCTTGAGAGCCTTATTAAGACATTCACGGTCAAGGGGATGGTAAAGTCGGTCGCGGAGCTCCGAGAGGCTGCAATTTAACAGCTCAAGACATTTGGTAAGAAGCAGCATGACAATTTGGTGGAGGTATTTGAATAAATGATCTTTTCAAATCTTTCCGGGGGCTTTTATAGCGGACGTCGCACTTGACATTTGTAATAAGTTCCCATTGACCTTTTATTGAAATTTTTTGTTTTTATGCAAACAATCAATCTGAACAAACATAGGTTCGTATAAAAGAAACAGCTTTTTTGAAAGCACAATCATTCTCTGGCATTTGATCATTTTTTGCGTAAAATGAACACCGACTACGAAGCATTTCTGGCATGGCGTGCCTCCAACAACAATCTTGCTGCTCATCCGAACACCGAACCGAGCGGCTATAATGCGATGAATGCTTATGCTGTTCCCACCGCTTATTCTGCTCCACCCGCTTATGCTGCCCCCGGTGCTCCTGTACAAGCTAAAGACCCGCGATGGAAACTATTCAAGCCCAAATACATGCTTTTCTACAAACTCTGTGACAGTAAGTAATTTTTAAAACTCATTTAAAAATACAAAATAATTAATTAAGAGTGCCTTGGCGATCTGTGGAAAAATAAGGAGAATTACAGGTCAAAGGGAGACCGTACAGTGGTGTTCTTTGAACTTTGCTCCCAATGCACCAATGACAACTGCAGCGCCACTGATGTGCTCGCACCGCCTAAACCAAAGAAGTGGTGAAGATTGGTCAAGCAACTTAATCATACCCATTTTCTATTATTTACATTATTTCATGGGTTATGAAGTTTTCATTTGTTATAATAATAATATTCTTATTCTTCAACCGTTTTGGTTTTTTCTTGACGAGCCATTTGACGAGCCCGTCTCCATAGACGAGCATTACCTTAGTGCACTGTTCACAAAAAAGTCTCACCATCAGAATTTTGCGGTCTGCTTTGTCACGCAGAACTTGTTTGAGCGCAAGATCAAGGTTGCGCGCCAGAACGCCCAGTATCTGATCTTAATGCGGGCTCTAAATTCGGCACTGTCAATCCGTAAAATAGGAGTTCAGCTTTTCCCCAAAAAATTGGACTTCTTCTTGGACGCATACCGAATTGCGACAAGTATTCCGTACGGATACCTCTTGATCGATATGCATGCTGCTTCTGATCCATTGTTGCGCCTTCGCGGCGGCATATTTAAGGAGGACGCGGAAGCTGGCGAAAAGACAATTTTCATTCCAAACAATGGGATCTCCTAAACGAAAAGAATCAAGTGCACAGATAAGTCAACTTGTGAGGGACAATATACAATTTCTTAGCGCTTTGGCGCGAACACGATCGGACAGAAAGCGACGCCGTCTTTTGAAGCATGCTGGCGCGGATCAGCTGCTGACACTTGTAGAAATCTGTCTTAACATACTTTGCGCCCGCTTTCGTTTGACGACACGGCAGCGCAAGCGGCTGATACCCTATGCCGATTTTGTGCGCCGTCTTGCTCGCCGCCGGACTGAGATGGGTGCTCGAAAGCTACTGGTTCAAAGGGGTAGCGGCATTGGCGGACTTTTTGCAGCTCTAATTACACCGATTCTCATTGATCTGGCGCGATCGGCTATAAAATCCTCTTAGCGCTGCCCTCCACGTTCATTCATTCATTCTTCACCTATAAAATTATGGCATCCAAGTTTGTGTTGGTTCCGGACGTGATCTACCGTGGCTTGACCAGCACCGACACAGGGAACACAAATCTAGACTTTGCAAAGAGGGAAATGGAACGAGCCAAGCGTCAAAGAGAAAACTCCTCCGCAAAAAATATTCATTACAATCAAGAGCTGGCTCGCTACCTACATATGAGGGAGGAGCATGCCGAGCGACCGACAAAGGTGGAATTTACCAAGGGTATGAGGGCACTGGTAAGACGAGCGGATGATAGTGAAGATGAAGATGAGGTGGTTATAGAGTTCAATTCGGATAGACCGCCAAGACATGCTCAGGGTATGCGCCGCAGACAGCAGCAAATTCCGGCGCAAGCCTCACGCCAACAAGCACCACCAAGTCCACCTCCTCCACCTTTCCCGCCTCACCCACCAAGTCCTCCTCCGCCTTTTCGATCTCCAGTTCGACCACTTCGTCGACCAGTGCAACGTCCGTTGAGAGGAAGAAAGCGGAAAATGGCCGAGGATGCAATAACGGAAGAGGACGAATTAGGGACAAAGCGAAGAATAGTGGCTCTGGATCAGCTGCCTGTAGTGTCTCAACGGCAGCCCCCATCTGCGGCGGCAGCAGCTGCAGCACGCGCAAGACATAGAAAACAATTTAAGGGAAAGATAATTAAAGCGCCTGAATCGGTGCTTGAGCAACAAGGAAGAAAGAGGAAAATGGTAGAGGATCCAATAACGGAAGAGGGCGAATTAGGAACAAAGAGAAGAATGGTGGAGCTGGATCAGCTTCCTGCACATTATCAACAGTCATCCACAGCAGCAGCGCGCACAAGACACAGAAAACAATATAAAGGGAAAACAGTTAAAACGGCTGACTCGTTTCTTGAACAACAAGATCCATTTGCTCCTGAACCGGATCCAGATGCACTAATTGAAGCAGCAAATGCTCCCATTCCCGACTCTGATGATGACGATGATGCCGAAACGCTGGCCAGCTTACGCCATGGAAGAAGAGTCCGCCGCCCTCTCGTGCTACGAGAAGGCAAACAACCACCCCGACCAACAGAGCGCCAAGTTGTGAAACGGAAGCATGAGCCAACTTCGGCACCAAGCGCGAAGACGTCTCGGATCGCTCCTCCTAAACACAGTGACAGCGATGGTGAGCGAATCGAGCGTATATACAAGCAGATGAATGTGGGCGCTCCGAGATTTGGGGTCAAAGAGGACATCATTTTGAATGATCAGGGTCAACCCTTTAAAAGAAGCAGTGTCCGGCGCTCGCTACAGCATATAATCCGACAAAGAGCCGGACAGGTAAGCATTCACGCTCGTGGACCACCGGGGACAAGAGTGCTGGAAAATCGACTCAAAAAGGACGCCTTTATGTATTCATGGACACGGCCAACGAAACAGCAGCAAGGAAAGGGCTTCCGACCTCAAAAATGGATATAGATACAACGAAGATTAAAGAGACACTGGATCGCCTTTACAATGATCCTTCATCATCTGCTGCATTTGCAGGTGTCGATCGGTTATGGGAGTCAGCAAAAAAAGAGCTGGGCTCAAAAATACGCAAAAAAGATGTGATAGAGTACCTACAAGGACACCGCACTTACACTCTCATGCGACCGCGGCGTGTGCACTTTCCGCGTGCAAAAACAACAGCGTCCGGTTTTATGACTGATGTTCAAATGGATCTGGCGGATTTCCAAAAGCTGGCTCGAAACAATAGAGGGCATCGTTATCTGTTGCTCGCCATTGATGTACTCTCCAAGCGTGTGTTTGTTGCGCCATTGCGTTCAAAGAAAGCTGAAGAGGTTGCGGCTGGATTCCGTCAGCTTTTTGAACAAATGCCAATGGTGCCGCATAGAGTGTTTACTGACAAGGGCACAGAATTCAAGAATGCAGCGATTAAAACTCTGTTCAAGGAGCACGACGTTGAGAAGTACGAGCCCTCGCACTCATCCGTCAAGGCTGCAGTGGCTGAGCGAGCAATAAGGCAGCTTAAACAGCGCCTCTACAGATACTTTGCCGAAAAGCAGACACTGAATTGGATTGATGTGGTACAGAAAATTGTGGATGGAATTAACCATTCACGCAGCAGAACCCATGGAATGCGACCGATTGATATAAATTTTAAGAATTCTCAAAAAGTGTGGAGGCAGCTTTATGGGGAAGAAATACATGCCTCACTATTCTCCAAGAGGAAACCGCTCAAAAAGCCTCGTTTCACGGCTGGACAGACTGTGCGGATGAGCCGAGAGAAGGGGCAATTCGAAAAGGGTTACATCCCCAATTACGGGGACGAAATACTAGAGGTAGACAAAGTGAAGAGTCACATGCGCCCAATCAGGTATAAGCTGCGCGATGAGAAGGGAGAAAAATTCAAGGGATTCTTCTATGGCGAGGAGCTCGCTCCTGTGCGCCGCGATGCCGACACCACGTACCGCATTGAGCATGTGTTTCGGAAGAGAAGACGTACTGATGGGACAATGGAGATGCTGGTCAAGTTCATCGGATATCCTGAACGCCATTGGATCACAGAGAGCGATCTTGCTGTATAAAACCGATTTTATTGTTGTTTTTATTTCACTTCATCTTTTATGTTGTACATTTATAGAAAAATAAAGAAATAATGTCCAATACCTTCTTCGTGCACCTACCTAGCAATTCGCCAGATTATGCGGACAATGCACCGAACAAATTTCGGGTCCGACTGCCAAAGGCGCTCACCTTTAATGGGACCTGGGTTTGCGGATTGCATAGCATAAATTTTGCCTATTCATGGCCATCAACAATTGGCACACAGGATGACCAGTGGATCATTGTACACTTTACGGACAATGACAGCCAGGAAAGGTCCATTCGTGTTCCCGTGCCAAAAGGCTCACACCAGACTGTGGAAAGATTGCGCGACTTTATTGCGGCAGCTCTCACACACCAAAGCGCAACATTAGAAACATTCAGTAAAAGCGGCTACAATACTATAGAGCCACCTCGAAGCAGAGCGAAACGCAATGCATCTGCACAGCCTCATTCTCCACCCAGAGCTGAAGCCCATTCCCCACCACGTGTACAGCAAAGTACACCAGCTACAGCTCCAGTATCGCCTCCTCATACTGCAGCAAAAAGACCCAAACTGGATGAGACGCGATCGGCGGAAAAATCTGTAGTCAGTCAAGAAAAAGAAAGGATCATTGATAAACCTGTTCAATCATCCAAATCCCCACAAAAAGAGGTGTTACATCAAGGGGGTGCTATAAGCCCACCGCTTAAGCAACCCCCTCCATTAGCAAAAACACCCGTAAAAGAAGTGGTAACAAAGCCGACCAATGAGGTAAAAAACAAAACAACAAGCGCACCACTCTCTGCTGCAAAATCTACTGTAACAAACACAGAGGTAGTGAAGCCGTCGAAGCCCCAGACTCATAAGGGTTCCCCTCCGCGTTTGAAGGCTACGCGTGAGAGTGGAGCGCAGACTGCAACCGCTACGACCACCACTCATACAGCTCTAGCTCAAAAATCGTCGATCGCTTCACCACCTCGCTCTAAGCTGGCTAGAACCAGCGGAGAGGTGGTGACAACAACAACAACAACTACAACGACAACGACAACCTCTGGCAAGGAAGATGTGATAACGAAAATGCTTGGAGAAATTCCCTCCGACGGTGAACAGTCTCGTGCCGAAAAGTTTCTCAGTCTTTTATTTGGTGATGCTGAGACAGACAAGGAATGGCGAGACAATGCTGACCTGTTGCAGATGAAACATATTCTTGACTCTGTACAGCTTCAGTATCATCCAGAATTTCAACGTTTCAAGGCGGTGTTCAATGACCCACGGGTGACTTATCTATCACTCTCACCCCAGCTCGGCTATGTGCTCGGCTTCGAGAATGCACAACTCGTGAAAAACAATGAGATTGCCAAGTACGGTTGCGATTTGCGCGGAGGCTACTCCAGCTTTGCTGTTTACGCGCGCGGCCTTACTGAAAACATGATCATCGGTAACGCGTTCGGCAGTCTGCTTCGCGTTGTCTCCGTTAATGATGCCAAGCCAGGGGAATATACTGAAAAAATTTATGACAGCGTAATCTATGCACGTGTTCTACCGAAGGAGGTCAGCGAGATCGAGATTGAGTTGCGCACAATGTCCGATGGTCGTCTGCTCCCGTTCGCCTTCGGTACAGTGATGGTGGTGCTGATTTTCAAAAAAGTGATCAATTTCTGAATCTCTATAAATAGTGAACACCATCTTTTTTATTTGTGCATTTCCCCATATTAATTAATACAAGAATAAACAATGGTTCATGTTGTTTTTGATCCATCCGGCGTCGGATTTGATGTGTATTTCGCTGTTCGGCAAACAGGCGAAGGTGTCGGTGCGGTTGTCGATGAAGTTCCTGAATACAGCGTGTTCAAAGGTACTTCACCATTCCAGAGGGGATACGGTAGCGTGCAAGGAGGAGCGGGCATAGGGTCCATATTCCGCGGCTTGCTCCGTTTCTTTATGCCCGCCATCCGACGCGTCGGCGATGCTGTTGGAGCAGAAATGATTCAGACAGGGCAACGCGTCGCAAACAAAGTGTTCAACGAACATGCCCCGCTAAAGGAGACATTGGTCACTGAAGGCAAACGTGGTGTAGATAACTTATTGGAGAAGGTCAGCTTACCCAGACAATTTGGAACCGGAGGAAGAAGGGGTATAAAAAGAGGAGCAAAAAGATATCGTGACTCCATTCTTTCGCATCAAACACTGATCGGCAAAGCGGTCACAAAGCCAATAGTGCAGTCTAAGAAACGCCTTCGGTCGGACACATTCGGACTTTATTAGCGGTTGTCCGAAAATGGCCAGTTTCCACAAGATTGACAGTGATAGTGCAGAGTCAATTACGAGCGCGGTCGATTTTTTCACCATCCCACCCACAAATGTAGCTGTTTCATCCTCCAAGGTGTATGAGATTCTCACAAGCAATCCATTGACCGACACACCTTACCACTTCAAGATCTTTAGCAGCCAAAACTACATTGATTTGACCAAATGCTACGTGTTTATGGAGTGTCGGATTCGCAAGGAAGCAGCAAACGGCGCTTTAGTCAACATGACAGCAGCAGATCAGGTCTCTCCAATCCAGCTCATTGGTCACACATTTATGAACAATATGAAAATTGCAATAAACGGAAGGGAGGTATTCAATGCAAATTCGCTGATGGCTTACAAAACTTACTTGTCACATGAGCTATCATACTCCTTGGAGGCTAAGTCATCTCATTTAAATGCTGCAGGGTATTACCGGGACGATCAGGCTACGCTGGAAAACCGCGAGTCTTACGGCGTGAAAATCCGTCAGGGTCTTTTCCTCAATAGCAAAACTGCTCAATTCATTGCCAAAATTGACGCAGATTTGTTCAATCAGCCCCAATATTTGATCAATCACTGTGAGATTGATATCACCATACAGCCGAATGAGAGCAACTTCTTGCTGGTAAACAATATGGCTGACCCCCAACCTCGCTATGTGTTTGAGATAACCGGGCTGAAGCTTTATGTCAAGAAGTTAAGTCTAATGGATGGTTTGGCATTGGAGCTAGCCAGAAAGCTAGAGATTATGCCTGCGAGATATGCCATCCGCAAGACAATGATGATTCAGGCATTTTTTTCTGGATTCAGGCATTTTTCCCTGACATACCTACATCGCTGCAGGCCACAATGCGCTGTTGAATTTGCTGCTTTTGCTGTTGCTCGTTCTTCTTCGTCTCACGTTTCTGTTTGGCGAATCGCATTTGAACTTCCTTGAGCGAGTTTTTGACGGTTTCTTTTGTCGTTTGAAGGCTTGCCGCTACCGCCTCTAATGAGGTTTGTCCATCCATTAGCATTTTAAAGCTATGTTTGGCTTTTGGTGCTAAATGTTCAGCCAAACCGTCAGCAACAAGTTCATCGACGAATTCGTCAATAATCATATGCATTTTAGACTTTAGAGCTATAAATAGGCTTATAATATTATCTTTAATTTTTTTTGCTTTATTTGAAAATTATTTCGCTAGAAAATTATTTACTATTAATGCTTATTGTTTTGTTAGAAAATAATAAAAAGTAATATAAGTTTAGACTAGAAAGTAGGATATATTGCGTAATAAAAAGACTGGCTAATAATACCTCCGTTTGGTAAAAATAAGGCTACCTAATACCACAGTCATTTTATGTCTATGCCTACTTATTAGTCAATTAACTGTCTATTGTATAATAAGTACCTAAACATTCGATAAAAAAAAACTACCTACCTTTTCTTGGGGAGGGTAGAACGAGCCGTTATAGATTACCGCCGCTTCAGTCTCGTATGGCTTTTTCTGAATGAGAAATTATGAAAATAAAGTATCTAAATAGTTCAAAAAATCTTACCAGCAACTCAGCCTTCGGCTTTGCAGCTTTCGGACCCAACTTAGACGCGCCACCAGTCTGATAGGTGCATGGGTTATAAATAACGGCGTATAAAGAAAAAATCTAAAAAAGCGCGAACCTTTGCCACTTGTGCCGGTTTCTTCGCCTTCCCGGTCAGTTTTTCACCAACCACTTTCACCGCTTTTCCGGACTTCACATTGCGCTTACCCATCTTAACAAAAATAAGATTCATTACAAATAAAAAATATGGCAATAATAAATAATAATAATAAAGCAAGACAGTACCTTAACATTTTCCTTTCCAGCCTCCACGTCCTCTTCCCCATCTTCTTCCGCCGCATTTTTTGTTTGTTCATCACCATCGTCTTCCTCCTCTTCATCTTCATTGTCTTCCTCTTCATCATCGTCTTCCTCCTCTCATCAGCCAAGCAAAGACAATTTGAATTTGTGACATTAACAAATAATCGGCCCCTCTCCCCTCACT